>JANAVB010005935.1:0-238236 GCA_029216955.1 Iris pallida
TATATATATATATAAAAGGCAAATCCCAGCCCACCTAAACTGCCAGGCCCGGCCAGCGAGCACTGAAACCCCCACACCAGCTTTGAATAACCCGAGCCCTGTTTACACAGCCCTCGGCTCTGTATTAAACCCACCTATATATTATATTATATATATATATATATATATATATATATAAAAAGGCAAAATCCTAGCCTACCTAAACTAGCCAGGCCCGGCCCAGCCGAGCATGAACACCCCCACACCAGCTTGAATAACCCGAGCCCTGTTACAAAGCCTCGGCTCTGTTATTAAACCCACCTATATATACGTAAGTATAGATCGAAAAAAAGAAAGAAGATCTCCTAAACCCTAACCCGAGCAGCTCCGCCCGACACCCCGCGCGCGTGTGGTACCGCTGCAGGTGACCGCCGACGGCCAGGTACGGCAGCTAGGCAACAGCGCCACAAACTGCGCTTGAACAGGGAAAACCGGTTTAGAGTATCAGCGAGGTACTCCTTTTACTGCCTCTTTTCTTTGCGTACACTTCATCAATTTCGATCCCGTAAACTCTGGTAGAAAGCCTATATGACCCTCTCTAGGTTCCCCTAATTAGTTTTTGGTTGGTCGATCCATCGATCCCAGAATTCGATATAAAAATCCCAAAAAACTGTTCGGATTCAAAACAGAGAACTAGTCCAATCATCCATATTGGAAGCCAAATACCTGCCAATCCAAATCAATTTTTCGAAATATAATTAAACATGTTTGAAGACAACCTATAGGACACTAGAACGCAGTTTATGCTTTTTGATTTCATTTATTTTCAGCAAGATAATCTAGCGTGAAGTCAACAAAAATTTGTTTTTCAAAAATATAGAAAATAGGAAAAACTCCGATACGACGTGCGTTTCGCCCATCCGGGCGACGTGGTCGCGAACTGAAAGTATCGAAGGTGCGTATCGGCTTCGTGGACGTGTGAGCTTTGACGGAATTCAAATTGGTCGCGTGTGCGCGACGAATTGATACGTATCCGTCGAAATTCACATTATCGACTCTGTGCAAATTTCTTAATTACTTTGTACAAGTTAGTCAGATCGAGACGAAACTTGCGCCAACAGGACCGTATCATTTTCTCATGTATGCCAAGTTTGGTCCGATTCTGAGATAGTTGATCGGATTGTCGTTTTGCGGGCCCCACGATCTGACTCAACGGGTGATTTTATGTACGGCCCACCGGAATCCAAATTTGGACATACCATTGGGTTCGTATCATCAAACCAGATCCGTAGACATGTAGTTGACAACTTTAGAGAATGTTGACTTTGGCATGGTTTTCGGTACAAAGTGGGTCCAACGGCGGACACCGTTTTGGCCCAAAATTATCGTTTGCTCTGTGTCCAGAATTAGACTTAAGGACAGGCAATCTAGCTAATTTGATCATTCTACAACATTGGTAATATTTATCAGCTTTCGGAGACAGGTCATGACTTGGACTTTTTCGGCTTATGACTATATTTATTGGATCTGCGTGCAACCTCCAGACAAGTATACCTTGCCTTCCTCTACAGTTTTATTACATGCATTGTATTTTATTTTTCAGTTTTGATTGTTATGGACATGTGCTTTCGTATTATATATTTGAGTTGTTTTATTGCATAGTCGTGTTCATTTGGTCTTGTGGTTCACACTTGGAGTTTCTCGTTAGTACCTTGCTTGAGTCGTATCATAGAACGAGTACATGTAATTGAACTGCTAAATCCTTAATATTGTTTCCTTGGCACCAGAGAGTCCACACTCGGGACGAGGGTGTTTTCCTTGATCTGTTTACATCCGTGAGTCCACACTCGGGACGAGGATATCGATTATTAGCACCAAAGTCCACACACGGGACGAGGGTATTGAATTGACTTGCACCAGAGAGTCCACAACGGGATGAGGGTTGACTTGACTTGCACCAGAGAGTCCACACGGGACGAGGGTGTTGACTTGACTTGCACCAGAGAGTCCACACTCGGACGAGGGTGTCTTACCGTGAGCTAACCAGAGAGTCCACACTCGGAACGAGGGTTAGTGCTTAGTTCAAACCCGTGAGTCCACACTCGGGATGAGGGTTTGGTCTTCCATTGATCTCGTGATTATCGTTCATTCGGCAGTTCATTTACGCGTAGTTGTTCTAGTGTTCGTGTGTTTGAGTGTTCGTGTGTTCGTGTTCGTAGTCGTTTGTCATGTTCCTATTTTTCTTGTTTATTTTCTTGCATATGAAAACTATTAGATATGCAAGTATATTATGTATCTTGCTATGTCCTCTAAGGACCTGATGATCTCTTCAGGTTTAGCGATTGCATGGAGTTAGCTAGTGGTTCTGGATGACAGATGTGATGATACTTTTGCGAGATTCAGGTATCGTTATCGTGTTTATTATCCGCTCGTGCTTTTATACCTTATCATGAGATATCCTGTTTCTTGATTCAGTTTTAGACTTGTTATTTCCTTTAGAGTCTTATCGAACATTTATGCTAGTGGGATGCAGACCACGACCCATAGTGTTCATTCATGTTTTATTCTTATTGTGGATTGGGATATAGATTTGTTTGCCATGATTTGGCAGCTTACCCTAGCCGTGACAGCGTTTACGTATTCGAGTTGGGCTGGAGTCCGCTTGATGCGTAGCTGGCTGGCTCACGAGCTCGCTCGCATCCGAAAAGGGGTGCGGGTGTGACACGTGTCATTTGTTAGGAAAGACTTTAGTCTCATGGCTTAGAAAGAAGCAGAACTCTGTCACACTATCCACAACATAAGCTGAGTACATTGCAGCTGGTCGTTGTTGTGCACCGATTCTGTGGATGAAGCAAACTTTTGAAGATTATAACTTACTATTCAAGCACATACCTATTTTTGCGATAATACTAGTGCAATAAATTTGACCAAGAACCCAGTATGTCACTCACGCACAAAGCATATGGAGATTAGACATCATTTCTTACGTGACCATCAACAACACGATACTATTAACTTAGAATTCATTGACACTGAACATCAGCTAGCAGATTTCTTTACAAAACCACTAGCCGAAGAGCGCTTTAATTTTCTTCGTCGAGAGTTAGGAATTTTGGATGAAACTGTCATACATAAGTTTACCTGCATAATAACGGTTATAACGTACATCATTAATGGTAACATTGCTTTGTGAACAAGCCGAAATGGCCCTTCTGACAACAAGGCATAAAAGCCTAAGTGACACGGTGCACTATTCTTCGGAGCCAGAGCCACAGAAGTCGGGCCCCTACAACTAACCTAAAGCTTTACTGTGATGATCATCGTTTTAAACAATATTTATTATATGGCTACACTATTTTTATGGCTTCTAACATTCAAAATTTCAAATTCAAGATTTTTTCTATCAAAAATGTCTTTTTAAACCTTTTCTATTTTGAGCCAGAGCCACAGAACTCGGGCCAAACTCTGCCCTACACAGAGTTCGGGCCGAACTCTGTGTGCCTGCTTTTAGAACCCCCAGCTGCTCCTAGTCGTCCAATTTTTTGATCTGACGGCCACGATTTAACCCGACCTGCTGGCCCTAATGCTCATATCCCCAAACTCTCTCTCTCTCACATCACTTTTCTCTTCTTCTACCTCCCTCAACACCCTTTCTCCTCAAACCTAACCCTATAAAACTCAATTCTAGGGCTATCTTTCCCCAAACTCAAGATTTAAGGATTTTTGGTGGATCTCTTCCATCTCCAACTACTTTTGTAAGGTATAACTCCTATTTTTCATCTACTTTAAATTTATCTTTTCATTATCAATGGCTCCAAAGTTATTTGGTAGTGGAAAGAGGTTGAGAAGTGAGGGAGCATCTTCATCTAACCCTCCTTCTCCTCTAGTCACCTTTGTTCAATCCACCACCTCTACCAAATCCCAACACCTACAATGAGCAAATTTTTGTCTCATTGGATGCATCCAATGAGTGGTACACGGACTTTCGCTCACGTAGTGTGTTACTGGGCCATCCGATAAACTTTTAATTTTTTCGGCATATGATGCACTTTTTCACGATTTATGCCTAGATGAACTTGTCACAACTTCATCTTTGTCTGTCTCAATGCTATACAGATGTTTTATTATAATTAACTCATGACGACACTAGGATTTATTCTCGTGTTGCCAGTATTGACATATCTTTTGACGATTTCGAACTTGCCGATTACCTCGACCTCTCGAAACCCAACACTTAGAAAAAACTTGTTGATGTCCTACGGTTCCAATTTTTTGATACCACTCTTGAGGGTTTCAAGGATGTATTGTGTTCTCCTAACACACGTCCTCGCAAGCTTCGAGCCAAATATTCAACAACTATTTTTATGAACTCCATCGGATCATCTTTTCCTCGATCTTGTCCAAAGCGGTATCTATCGATAAAGTCACTTATCTTGAGATATCGGCTCTATATCATCTTCACTTTTGTTTTCGTTCAACTTCCTACGCACGATGATGGATTGGATGATTCGTGCGAGACCAAAACCAAAATCCTTGGTCTCTGCCAAGTACCTTCCAAAGATTTTTCGTGCCTTCAACATCCCTCTTGATGACTGTCAATTCCTACTTGCTCCCGTCTCTCTGTCCAAGGCATGTAGGACTATTGCTGCTGCTGCTGCATCCTCTAACTCTAATTCTCCTGATGCTCCTGAACCCGAGCCTCCTGCTACTCTTGATTCCATCCAGGCGATGTTGCGCGATCGCTTCCGTTTGGAAGACGACCGCTGGACCTAGTTGTACTACCGTACCACCCTTCGATGAGTACTATCAGCAACTCGCTGCACGACCTCCAGTACACCCTGGCCACCTATCCTACTATGTCTTTCCCTATCGTACGAGACCCTTCTCGTGAAGATTACCGTATTGACGACACATGGGTCAATCGGTATCTGGACCCGAACGCGGCCTTTGTTGACCATCGTCGCTCTGCCAGGGACCCTTCAGACTCTACTGGTCCATCCCGTACTCCATGATGGTCGTGGTTTATCACCTGCTGATGCTGCTGATGTTAGGATATAGTTTTATTTTGCTTTATGTAGTAGTTTTTTAAAAAATCTTTTAGTTGTAGTATTTCTATTTCCTTCATGCATTGTATTTCCTTCAAAACTATGCACTTTGGTTTAGTATTGAGGTATAAAACTGCTAGTACTTTATCTCTTTATCGTTATGGTTCCTAGTTGTGTAATTGCATGTATTCACTTTGTCTATTTTTATGGGGGAGCCATTATTTCATTTTGCTAAATGACAAAGGGGGATAATACTTGATTTTTGCTTTGGGAATACTTGATATGTGCTTTGAGCTTCTATATATATTATGTTCTGCTTGCTTGGATTAGAACTTGTCTCAGGACATATCTATTTACAGGGGAGCCGACATGTTCATCTACGGGGGAGCTATCATCTTTATTCCATGTGTCCAGGTATGAATGTTGCGACATACAAATATCGTATTTTTGTCAATTATCAAAATGGAGGAGATTGTTGACCCAAACTGGATCGCAGTCAACATAATCTTGATAATTAACAAGACAATATCTGTTATAATCTAACTTGACACATCAAGCTCCAAACAGAATGTCATCACATATCAGTTCAAGACAGACATCATCGACGATTGCTTCGACAGTACTGTTGTTATTTATTATCTAAGTCTGTATTTTTATTTTTTATTGAGTCTAGGCTATTGTAAGTTGAGTCGCATAGAGTATCTCAATCCTAGACTTTCCACCAAACAAACTCCAAAACCCGCCAAGCCCAAAAAGCCCACTTGAACTTTCTGTCCTCTAGGAGACAAAGTTCGGGCCGAACTCTGCCCCACACAGAGTTCGGGCCAAACTCTGTCCCCTTAATATTAGGACCTAATTTTTATGGCTTGTTGGTTGCTAGTTGTCCAATGGCTAAATATTTGAATATTTGGGACAAAGTTCTGGCCGAACTCTACCTATCTGGACTAGTATAGATAGGCCTTAATTTTTCTCATTTTTAATCATCCAATCTTCTCATCTTCTCTTCTCCTATAGCCTATACATTCAAGAGCTTATTCTTCTCATCTAACTAGCCACAAATCTTCTCATCTTCGACTGGCGAGGCAGAAACTATGTAGCCGTAGATAAAGTTGACTATCCTTCGACCCTCATCCCTCGACAATGATGATACGACAACCTATCACTATATCTTATATAGTAGTAGATGATGTCTTAGTATTACATTATGTGAGTTCATCTTGATTCTGTTACATTCTTCAGATACTAGGTACGATAAGAACATATACTACACCATATGTACAGAACATAGATGATTCACACTAATATATGCTAGAATGAATCTTGGGTTGTGTTCTGAGCCATCCGTTCTCACACTTGGCAAAAAATTAATTTTTCTGTATTTTATCTGCTTTCGAAAATGTACTCAAATTACATGATGGTTCCTTTAGTTAGCTTGCTTATGTTAGAATTATATTATTTGTGAATATCGATCTTACCAGATGGCACCCATGACCCGAGGAGCGACACATCGTTTGAGGGAAACAGTGAATGCTGAGGTGGCTCCTCCTACTGTTAAGGAGGAAGTCGCACCGGTAGCTAGTGAGACCGGGAGTTCTATTCATCCAGCACCGGTAGCTAGTGAGACCAGGAGTTCTATTCATGCAGCACTTGTAAGGGACTATATCTCTCCTGCCGCCGTCAATCCTACTTATTCGAGGTGGTTGCGTGATCGTATCACTGAGCGTTTGCGTGAGCTGCGTGGTTCTCATTAGCTATTAGTACTTATTTGTATTAGACTATTTGTATTGGGTTGTTTTTGTATTAGACTATTTGTATTAGACTACATATATGAATTAGTACTGTGTCAATCTTTGGATTGTATTGGACTACGATATGGTGAATTAGTCCCTGCAGCCATTCGACTGGCGAGGCAAAAACTATGTAGCCGTAGATGAAGTTGACTGTCCACCGACCCTCATCCCTCGGTAATGATGATACGACAACCAACCAGAAAGGATACTCTTAGAGCTCCATCTGAGTTGGACGTATACTCTGAGAGATCACCTTTACAAGAATGATATCAGTAGTGGGATTGAGTGTTGGAGGAGATATTATCAGAGTATACGTCCCACTCAGATGGGTCTCTCACCATTACTATTTTTTTTTGACAGCATGGTGGATGTGCTCCGTCAACAGATTCTTGCTCCGAGCCAAAACTTTGCCCCGGAGCTCAAGTGGACAACTTTCGTGTAGAGCTCGAGTGAGAGGTTCCTGACAGCATGGTGGTCTCCTTTGTCAAAGTATCCGTGCTCGTTCCACATTGGTGAGAGCGACAGAGGGGGGGAGGAGAGAGAGTGAGAGAGTAAAATGGTACGACATGGTGAATTAGTACTGTATTTTGGCTCCAGTTCCAGCTCCATTTGCATTAATCTACGGTACGACATGGTGATCAGGACATAGTCCCTGCAGCCATTCGACTGGCGAGGTAGAAACTATATAGCCGTAGTTAAAGTTGATGTCTATTTTAAAGTATTATAATTAAGAAAATTTGGAATATCTGTGAGAATTTTGGAATATTTGTGCTATGATCGGATTATAACGACGGATATTAGGTTACTCTTCAGGATAATTGATGTCTATTTTATATTAATTTGGTTTGGTCTATATGATTCTTGGATAATTGGTGTGCATTAAATTCGTATGTGCATATTTGGTCTATGTGATTCTTGGATAATTGGTGTGCATTATATATTTGGTCTATGTGATTTTGGATAATTAGTGTACATTATATATTGGCTTGGTTTATGCATATTTTTTGTGAACAGGGAAAGTGCTGCAATTTTTTTCAAAAAAATCTCATTTAGCGACGGACTAGTGACCGGTTAGCGACGGATATTTTCAGTTTTCGACTACATTTGCATTAATCTACGGTACGACATGGTGATCAGGACATAGTCCCTGCAGCCATTCAACTGGTGAGGCAGAAACTATGTAGCCGTAGATAAAGTTGACTGTCCTTCGACCCTCATCCCTCGGCAATGATGATACGACAACCTATCACTATATCTTATATAGTAGTAGATGATGTTTTAGTATTACATTATGTGAGTTCATCTTGATTCTGTTATATCCTTCAGATACTAGATACGATAAGAACATATACTACAACATATGTACAGAACATAGATGATTCACACTAATGTATGCTAGAATGAATTTTGGGTTGTGTTCTGAGCCATCCGTTCCCACACTTGGAGATAAATCGAATTTTTGCTATTTTATCTGACGCACAAATACCGCTCGAGTGAGCCAAAGGCATGCAACCACTTCCCTCACTCCACCGCCATACCTAGTGGAGGAGTATATTCGTCGGTCGCAGAAGGGATTACCATCACCGGCCAATCGAACTCCTCCTCCTCCTTAAAGTATTGTAATTAAGAAAATTTAGAATATTTGTGAGAATTTTGGAATATTTGTGCTATGATCGGATTATAACGATGGATATTAGGTTACTCTTCAGGATAATTGATATCTATTTTATATTAATTTGGTTTGGTCTATATAATTCTTGGATAATTGGTGTGCATTAAATTCGTATGTGCATATTTGGTCTATGTGATTCTTTGATAATTGGTGTACATTATATATTTGGTCTATGTGATTATTGGATATTTGGTGTGCATTATATATTGGTTTGATTTATGCATATTTTTGTGAATAGGGAAAGTGCTGCAATTTTTTTTCAAAAAAAATCTCATTTAGCGACAGACTTGTGACCGGTTAGCGACGGATATTTCCAGTTTCCGACTACATTTCGATGGAATTTCTGTCGCTAACTGGAGATTTAAAACTATTTTCAGGTAGCGACGGGTGGTCGACGGAATATCCGTCGGCAACTTTCTGGTGGTATATAGTTCGACGGAATAGCGATAGAAAATCCGTCGACAAAGTTCTGGAAAAGCTTGACATTTCCAGAACATTGGCGACGGATAATCAGCCACAAATTAGTCGCTCTCTCGACGGTGTCGCGACGGATAATCCGTCGCCAAGGTTCTAAAAATGTCAAGCATTTCCAGAACTTGGTCGACGGATAATCCGTTTGTATTCCGTCGCTAATCCGTCCTTTATTAGCGACGGCTATCGATGGACTAGCGACGGAACGATACCCTCTGATACACTGTTATGACTGTTTACCGATGGAATATCCGTCGCTAGCGTCTACACAGTTAAGTTTTTAATACTTGAAATGGACGAAAGCCTGTCGGAAAGTCATCGCTAATGCATCATATTGTGAAGACGAAAAGCCGTCGATATGGCCGTCGCTCGTCGACTACATAGCGACGGATCATTATTAGCGACGAGCTGATTGCCGACGGATTATTTTGACCAAGATCCGTCAGTAATCGGTTGCTAATACTGATTGCCGACAGATGGGCGACGGATATGGCCGTCGCTAAATGGATATATTTTGGTAGTGACTTAAAATTAACCAAGAGGACTAGTTGAGGACTTATTGGGCTTTCCCCCAAGGCCCAAATATGGTTTAATGGCAGCCACTATAGGTAGGTTAGCCTCCCTTCCTTTCATTTCATTCCATCTTGCCTCTTTTCCTTCACAAAGTGTTCCTCTCCAAATTAGAGAGCTTCCCTCTTTGATTTGATCTCCAAATCCTTACATCCCTCCACCAAATCTTCCAACCAACCTTCTTATACTACCAAGTGAGGGTGCTAGTAAAGATTTGAAGCAAAGTGCAAGGAGAAGTATCCTTTTTGAAAGATCTTCCTGTCGGAGCCGTGTCCTTGGGAGTGTCATTGGGATTCCACTCCCAATAGATAAAACCAACCCTCTAAATTGATTTTCTATGCATATTAGTTAGTTTTGAATCCATAGGATCTACCCCCATGCATTTACCCCATTTAGATTCAAATTTGAGGCCATTTGGAGCTCTCTTGAGGATTTTAGATATGTGTCTTGTATCCTACTTGATAGATCCCAAATTAGGACACCCCATGTGTATATATGTATGCTAATAGTTTAAATAGATATTTAAATTCAGTTTTAGAATGGTTAGAGAGTGGATTGATCTTATTTAGGATGGTTAGAATGAGTTTTATTTGGATACCTATGTTGGTATCCAAGTATCTTGGCCTACATGTGTTTCTTTTGTCCAAAACAACTCAAATTCGTCATAATATTCATTCACGTTTTATTAACCAAAGCAACTTAGAAATGTCATAACTTTTAGCTTAGAACTCCGATTAATCTTTCATTTTTTTTAAAAGAACCATATCGAAGTTAGCTTTTCCAATATATATATTAATAGGTAAAATACAATCTAGAACTTTCTGTAGAACTGTTTCAGTGTCAGCTGTCCGAAAGATGAATGCGTTTCGGTATTTTTGCGATTTCGGGAGCTTCCGGACACAAAAATATGATCCGTTTAAAGTTTCGGAAAGCTAACACAAAGGACTACGACATAATTTAATCCTAGAATTTAGTGAAGGCCCAATTGGTACAGTATTGGTTTTAAGTAGAAGAGTGACTATACGACATAGGTATTTTGTGTAACCAATGAGCCTATGTAGTATGGATATTAAATGAATGTAGAGTATGTAATGCATGATATGTCAAATGAATGAAATAATATATATATATATGATATGTATCCTCATTACATTAATGTATATATATGGTTGAATGCAAGCATGTAGGAATACAATCAATGTAATGTATGTAAGCAATACATAAATGCATGAATGAAAGAATGATATACAATATATGCATGAAAGTATATAACGAATGCTAGATACGAATGCAAGGTATACATGTAATAATAGATATGAATGCATAATGTATACATAATGTAATACAATATATAATGATAGCATGTATGGCAATGTAGAATATATGATGCAAGCATGTATATGTCCGCTGTTTTCCCTTTTCCTTACATTTTTCCTTCCCTTTCCTTTCTATTTCAGTTTTTCCTCTTTTTCCCTCTTCTATTTTTACATGTTGTATACAATATATATAATATATATGTAGAAGCATGGAATCTCTGGCGCATCTACTATGCGCCCTAAAATAAACATGCGCCGAAAATATCATAAAACAGTAAAAGAGTAGCAGCATAAATGGGCTTTTTATTTCATAAAAGTCTGTTACATGACTAAAGACTCTTTTTACATAGAAGACTCTTTTTATAAAGAAGAAATCAAAAAGGCCTAAAGCTACGCTTTATCCAGGCGCGTCTCAGCTAGGTGCATTTCTTCAGCGTCTTAGTCAGGCACATCTCTTCAGCGTCTCAGTCAGGCACATCTCTTCAGCGTCTCCGCTAGGCGCATCTCTTCATCGTCTCAATCAGGCGCATCATGAAGTCTCAGCATATGCGCTCTACTTTGACCCGATCAAGTGCTTCGGCTAACGAAGCAGTTATTGAGCATAACAAGGGTGGGCAACCAATCCCACTCTAGCAGGAGGAAGAGCTCTCCAAAACCCAAGGAAGTGGGAGCACCACAATTCCGATCTGGGGCTCTTCCAGCATAACGAAGACGGGACGTGAATGTCCCTATCTTTGGATGCAACAGGCACCTTCGGCCTGTATCGGGACCCTGCGATCCCGACTTTTGGATGTAACACTCACCTTCTCGAGTGCGTACGAAGACAACTCGACGCATCTTCACCTTCGGGAGTATCTCGTCGACAGAACGTACTCGAGAAAAGAGACGCATCTCTACACTGAGTAAACGGGAGAAAATGGAGAACAAAACCCTCTCCTTACTGCTATTTATAGCTTGGACAAATCAGACCCATGCGCCAAGTGGCAGACTCTCCGAAGTCCGTGCAATGAATGTACATTTATGGAATGAATCTGTCTTTTCGAAATAAGCCCAGTCAACATGCACAATCAAAACAATAGGAACCCAACAGTCAGGCCTAGGTGGATGCGTCGTATGGCAAATCCCTGCGCTTCCTTCTGATGCGCCCAAAACAGAGATCGAGCCTATGCGCTCACGATCCGAGCATTTAATGCTGAGTGATAGGCTGGACAGAAGCCCATGCGCCTGTCACATCGAATATTTAATACCGTATGACAGAGGCGGCAACACACCCCCTAAGAGTCTCCAACCCTTCAGATTTATTCGGTCGAGCTGCCATACCACGTGGCCAACCAAAGCGTATGTGCCACCACAGCCATGCGCCCAAATCTTTGCTTGCACCTCAAAGCCATGTGCTTGGACTCGCTATTGATCCCTAAAGACAACAGCTAAATTTTTCTCCATGCGTCCAATCCTAGGCGCATCCTGTCATATCACTTTCTACCAAATCCGAGATCTTTGAGCCACGAACATACGCTATGTGTCCTTCGACTCAGTTCAGTCCACGAAGGCGTGCTAACCACCCAAGATCTCAGCAACCGAAGAATCCTCTTAGCTGCCACGTATCGGATCTTCTGCAGCCCACAGGCACAACATGAAGGATTCAATCCCCAAATCAGGGCGCATCAACCATGCGCCCCTGCCAGCATCAGCCACGTTGCGTTCCCACATCCAGGTGCATCCGACATATGCGTGCATGAGCAGCCAGCCTGCAATTAATAAATAGAAGGATTATTCCTTCATTACACACACACAGAGACAAAGACAGACATACATAATCAGAGAGAAGCACCTCCACAGAGGCCAGAAGGTACTTAACGTCCGCTTCTTCTCGTAACGCTCCGGCATCCAGAGCAACCCAGATCTTCAGAGAATCTAAAATCATCGTCAGATCGTCAACGGAGTTAACGTATTATCATTCGCTCCATCGACACAGTACCCAGATAAAAACAAAAGTATACTCCTAGGACTACATCTAAGTCCTACATTGTAATACTGTTCTGTTTGTGATTGAAATTCCAATCAAAGATTTTAATGGCAAACAAGCTGGCGACTCTGCTGGGGACTTCTTTCTTCTCCGACGAGAAAGTTGTGTCGCAATCTGACGACGTGAAGGTGGGCTCCTCCCATAAGACATTACTCGTACGTCTCAATCAACAGGCTTATAAGGAGTTCATCTCTGAAGGAAAAGCAAGTCCTTCGAAGCGGCTGCCGAAGTCGAAGAAGACTCGCAAAGCCTGGGTACGCAAGGTCGAGGCCCCTGGAACTATCACTCAAGGGGATACGTCGATGCAGCCTACCCTTCCCACTGACGTCCTCAGCAGCCAGGATGCGTCCACGGGTTCAGCACATCTCTCGGGGAAACATGGGGCTGACCACATTCCCCAACCATCTTCTTCTCAGTCAAGGAAGATGCGTCGACGGAGCAGGGGCGCATCTAATGCCCTGCGCATTAACTCTGATGCGCCGCGGAAGGCTTCTATCTTTGACAGACTCACTCGCTGTCATGGCGAGGACAATATGGACTCTGAGTATTATGCTTCCCAACAGGCTGGCAAGGCGGCACGGGCTACGCACCTCGAATGTGCTATGCCGACAGTAAGTCAGAGGCATGCGCTCGCAATCATGCGCACTGTCGATGGTAAGCTGTACAAGGTTGGCTCGGGTGCTTCTGTACCACGAACGAGCCAACCTTCAAAGACCTCATTTTACTTGGGCGCATCCGCTGCGCTTTCAACTAAGCCGTTCGAGGCAAACTCTGTGGTCTTTAACCCCTGCGCCTACATTGGTTGTGCATTTGAGGCTGGTTCAAACCACCCTAAATGTTGTTCCCCCACTACTGATCTGGGCACATCTTATGTGCTGGATCAGGGGGTGCATCATTCACTTGATCACCCCAGCGCTTGGCGTTGCCATGCGTCTGATGGGGGTGTAAAGGTGGCACTCTCCTCTAACGATTTGCGTAATGTGATCACTCACAAACGCCGATCAGGAGAGTCGGCCGACAAGCACAATGTGCCCCTCACAGGGCACACCTGTGCTGTGGTCACCATCAACTGTTGTTGTAAGACAACAGTCCCACCACAAAGGCAGTCTGTGTTCCAGTGACTGCAATCGTCAATACCCCTCCGACGTTGCCTCGGAAAGAAGGTATCGATCGAAGAGGAACCGGAACTAAAGGTTGCTTCTTACAACGTAGTCTCCTTATCAATCCGAAAGGCGACTAGCAACTCCTCGACCTCGTCCTCATCCAAGAGCCAGCCGAGGAAGGCCAAACTGTCTCATCCTCAAGAGTATTTGAAGGTACTCGTACGAGAAAGAAGATTTCAGAGGAAGTAATAGCTGGGGGTAGTCAAGCCCTTGTTGATCCTCCTCCCGAAGACGAAGATATCCTCCAGAGCATAACTGGAGGTAGCCAGGATAAAACTCCAGGAGAAGCACCTCTTCTATGCCGAAGAAAACTCCGTCTGGCAGGTGTTTTTTGATGGTGCTTCGAGAACAGGCCCCAAAGGCCAAATCATCGCAGGAGTGGGGGTGGTCTTAGTCTTCCCCGATCAGCTGGTCATCCAGCGTGCTTACGCCCTTTCAAAGCTGTGCTCCAACAATGTTGTCGAGTACAACGCTCTCATCATGGGACTCCAGTTGGCACGACAACTGGGGGTGGATCAGCTGGAAGCTTATGGGGACTAAAAAGTCGTCGTTAACCAGATCCGAGGGCCGTACGAAGTTTGTCATGAAGATCTGGTTCCTTACCATGAAATTGCATTGAATATTATCTTAACTTTCACCAAGTTCTTCATAGAACACGTACCTCGGCTACAAACCTGGAGATTGACGCTCTGGCTGGCCTCACAGCTTCATTAGCAGTACCCTTCGGGACTCAACACTACGTCACGGTAGTTGGTCGAGACTTGGTCTGTCCTAAAAATAACCTATACACACAAATGGCCCATGCCATGACGACAAGTGTCGGTGTTAATGTCCGTGACTGGAGGTTCCCGTTCATCGACTTCGCTGTCTATAGAATTCTCCCAGAAGACCCAAAAGAAGCCGTCTCAGTCATAAGACGTTCCCTTCGATTTTATTATGATACAACTACTAAATGATGTACCGACGTTCCTACGATAGACTTCTCCTTCGATGTCTATCCAACGAAGAAGCAGTCGAAGCCCTTCGAGAAGCTCATGACGGAACTTGCAGGGCTCACCAACCCGGACCTAAGTTGCAGGATCGACTGCGATGCATGGGTTACTACTGGCCAACTATGGCAGCCGACGCCGTCGACTATGCTAAAAAGTGTCATGCTTGCTAGCTTCACGTCGACTTTATCTATACACCAATGGAACCACTACATCCTACGGTCGCTTCCTGGCCCTTTGAAGCTTGGGACATGGATATTGTGGGACCTATCACCCCTCCTTCATCGAGGGGACACCGCTTCTTCCTATCCATCCCCGACTACTTCTCCAAATGGGCAGAAGCAGTTCCACTGACGGAAGTGAAAAGCTCCAGGGTGATCAGCTTTATCAAGCATCATGTCATCTACCGTTTCGGGGTACCCGGTAGGATTATCCACGACAATGGTCCACAGTTCATCAGCCATGCTTTCAGCAGATTCTGTGACAAGAATCGTATTCAGAACGTGGCATCAACCGCCTACAATTCGACAGCGAACGGATTGGTCGAGGCTTTTAACAAGACTATCGTCAGGCTACACAAAATGGTCATGTCATCCAACAAACGCGACTGGGATGAAAAGCTCGGTGAATGCCTTTGGGCCTACCCTACAACGGTACGGACTCCGATGGGCAACACACCATTCTCCTTAGTCTACGGAAGCGAAGCGGTACTGCGTCTCGAGATCCAGATACCCTCACTCCGTATAGCGATCACAAACCAATTGACAGAAGACGATAATCAGCATCGTCGTCTGCGAGAATTGGAGGCACTTGACGAAAAATGTCTCCTAGCTCAGCAGCGTATTGAACTCTATCAAGCCCGTATATCACAGGCTTTCAACAAAAAGGTTAAGCAGAGGACTTTCCAAGTAGGTGTCACGACCCGTACCCTGAAGAGGGGCACGAGCACGTGGTTACGTCCAGCCTACGCCGCAGTATCGGCGGTAGAATGCTGTATATAGGGTCTGTAAATACTACGACTAAAACAGATAAATGTACCTGTACAGTATATACACTCCAAATGGAGGTGACATAGCAATACAGTCTCAATCACATATATCAAACTAAGGTAGATAGCATGGAAAAGAGATATGATAGATAAAACAGGAAATGAGTCCAAGATCTACACAAGTCAGAGCTATACACAAACATCCAGAGTCTCAGAAAGTATAAGTAATAGGTACTACAAAACTAAAATGTACTAGCTGGCTCGCAGGCCAGGCAATCCTAACTAAACTATGCTACTCAGGGTGAGCAAAGTCTAGTGGCTCTACTAACAAGCCACGGTCTAAGTCTAATCCATCAGACTCAACCCCATAGTAGGTCGAGCAATCAGCCTCTGAATCATCTGTAAAATTTGTCAACGCTATCCTGTCAGGAAAATGAGCAAGTACAAACACCAACAGTAGTTCCATATGAATTGAGAAATACTATAAGAGACAGTAATAATGAAATACAAGACAAAGATACAGGCGACTTGGGAACCATTTGAAAGCCGAGTTATAACCCTTGAACCAAACAAGGACCAGAGTGTTAACCCTTCTTTCAAACGGGACTTAGTCTCAAATCATGGTACAGTATAAAGACATGTAGAGCATGTGGGTAATAGAATCATAGCATGGTGAGAAGTACAGAAAGCAAGGCTGAACTGGAATATAAGATACACTAATAAATGTAAAAGGTGATTTGAACTATTAGAGCGATATGTGATCGGCTAAGGAAGCAAGAGATGGTTATCCACTTGGCCGGGCAATCCGCAGTGTCCTCAACGGAGAGTCATACCGTCCAACCTGGATAACTGGTAATAGGGTATCTGCTACACCCTACGTGAGGTGAGGGTGGTGCTAACAAAATATAGTTACAGGGAGGCTTTGATCACATAACCCCTAATAATTCCCCCATTCCCGAATAATATTACGGATCCGGACATGGCACATCATGACACAGGGTTCGAGAGCAGGGGGCCAGCCCACTCCCAAATCAGTGTTTATATAAGTACAGAAATACAGAAATATCATATACTCATATACCAAGGGAGTCCAGGAATAACATCTCATGGCAGGATCCGACGTATACTAGTCCGTGAACTGTCGTGTCAGGAATCATGTAAAATACTACAACTAAATCGGATATAGTAGATATCAAGACAATAAAAACTATCAGTGAATGTACTTGCCTGTGGTCCTGAGTTGATAAGGTGAACAGACGCTCAGTGTAATCACAGACCTAAAATAATATGCTATGAGTCAAACAGGGCTTAATACTGAAAAAAGAAACTAATTCAAGTCATGAATGCAAGTCTAAGTCAAAACTAGGTCAATCTAGGTCAAACTGGGTCATACTGGTTCATACTAGGTCATCCTAGGTCACTGGGAGTCAATCCAAGTCAAACTAGGTCAAACGGGGTCAAAGGCTGACTTATAGTTGACTTTTGGTCAAAAAGTCAACTCTGGTCAACCCTATGTCAAACTAGTCTAATGTTGACCAACTATTGACTTTCAGTCAACTGGTCAACTCTGGTTTGGTTTTGGTCAAATCTAGTCGCTTAAAGACTAAGTTTGACTCTCGGTTGACTTTTGTTGACTTTTGGTCAAAAAGGTCAACCGACGTCAAAACTAGTCTATGAGCACCATATTGATCATTACCAACCAAGGGAATCAAGTTCTAACCCTATCTTAGACTCCTAACTCAAATACCCTATTCCTAGGCAAAACTAGCATTACCTTACCAAGGTAAATCCCGATACCTTGCCCAATATCAAGGAAACCCCGCTAATACCCAAGATACTAGCCTAGGCACCTTAGGGTAGCTAGATACCATCCTATCTAAGGCTTACCTACCAAGGAAAATAGGTATCCTAGGTATCTAGCCTATGTTAGGATATGTACTAGTTATCTACCTTACCTCTTTACCCCTACAATATCATATATCCTCACACACACTCTAACACCCACCCACACAACTCACACACAACATTCTCACAAATATCACACTCTAATAGGCTCTCCTATAGGCTTTCCTACTAGTTTACACATAGGCTAAACTATGGTTTACTAGCTACACTCAATAGCTCTCACACTCACACTCACAAGCTCACAAACACTCTCACACACAAGCTAATTATATGGAATGATATGGGGTTATGGTGGGGCTGAAACATGGGACAATGTGGACTATTTTGAGGTGGTTACATGGACTGATTTCAAGTCTTGGTGGGGCTGGTATATGAGGCAAGTTAGGGACTGATTTTAGAGTGGTTAAAACACTGTCATATGGAGTGCCAACAATGGGCCAAACTGGACTGTTGGGACAGCCAACAAGTGGCTGTTATGTGGGGGAATTGGACAGCCAAAAGAGGGATAAATATGGACTGTATGGAGCTGTTCTTGGACAGCCAAGTAGGTGATTTGGGGATGAAATGACAGCCAATATAGGGTGATATTTGGGACTATTTTTGGTGTGGATTGGGGACTGAAATTGTGGTGTAAATGACAGCCAAAAGGGGGGGGAAAACTGGGATGAAATGGCCTGTTCTTGACTGTCATGGACAGCCAAGAAATGGGGGAAATTCTGGACTGCAAGTAAGGGTTCATGGGTGTTCCCCTCCTCCTTCAACACTCCACTCTCATCCCTCTATCTCGCCCACAAACACACACATACATACATTCATCCAAACTCCAACTACCAATCTAATTCTCAATCCCATTCTCTCAAACACCTCACAAGCACTTGGCCGAACCTGTGTGCCCCCCATACCAACACAAACACATACACATTCCCACCATAACATCTCCACATATATAACCCAATATATATATATATATATATATATAGAGAGAGAGAGAGAGAGAGAGATAGAGAGAGAGAGAGAGAGAGAGAGATTAATATATATCACCATATATATACATATATTGATATTAACTATATGATACATTATGATACATAGGCAAACTCATTTCTAAACACATGAAAATCTGGAATTAATATTAGAACAACATAAAAACAATACACAAATAATTTATGTGTCCAAATAGGGGGGTTTCCCATTAGGACACGATCCTACTCATAGGACACCTCTACATGTGTCCAAATGGACACGAAATGGTCTCAAAAGGACACAAAACAAAGGGGGTCATTCCTATGGGTCAAAACCATCCTAATGCATGAAAAAAATGAGAAGGGATTTATACCTCCTGGTGACTCGAATCGATCCCGAAATGCCACCGATACGTAGGAATCCCAAACGGATACGAACAAGCTCCGAATCCTCTCAAACTTGGGGAGCTCCTCCCTTGGCTTGAATGGAGAAGGAAGGAAGAAGATTTGGTGGAGAAATAGAAGGATTTGGTGGAGAAATTTCAAAAGTTTGCTCTCTAGAAAAAATTGGAGAAGAACAAGAGAGAGAATGGAAGAGGAAATAATAAAGTGTGGAGGAGCCTATCCACTTGTCATGGCCGGCCATAAAGGGCTTTTTGTCTTATTTGTAAAGGTCCAAAAGCCCCCTCTCTTATCTATTTAGTTAATACATGGAAAAGGGGTTTAAGTCGGGGGTAGTTTGGTCAATCATAAAACACTAATCCAAATTAATACTAACCAAAATAATTAGCCTAGTCACTAACTAAAATAACTAACATGTGGGCCATGGCTAACTAGTGTGTGGGTCCGCTAGAGTCAAAGCTACCCCGGGTCCCCGATACAAGTCGGCATGAGTTAAAATTCGAACCCGACTCAAACAATCCCCAAATAATACAATAAATAAATAAATAATTCCAAATTAATTTTAAAGTGGAAAATTACCAAAATTCCCCTGTTCATGGAAACTGGGGGTGACAAATCTATCAACCTTAAAAAGAATTTTGTCCTCAAAATTAAAATAAACATACACTAAATCACATGCAGAAACAAAATTATACCTCAGGGCTCGAAGAGATAAGGGAAACGCTCCCGCATGTCGTCCTCTCTCTTCCAGGTAGACTCACCTCGAGAGTGATGCCTCCATGCAACACGAACCAAGGGTATAACCTAGTTCCGGAGCACCTTCTCTCTACGATCCAGAATCTTCACTGGCTGCTCTAAATAGTGAAGAGTAGGCCCCACCTCGATCGCTGAATGGTCCAATACATGGCTGGGGTCCGCCACGTACCGTCTCAGCTGCGACACATGGAACACGTCGTGTACCCCCTCTAGCGTAGGCGGCAAGTCTAGCCGGTAAGCCACTGTACCGACCCTCTCAAGGATAGTGAAAGGCCCGATGTAGCACGGACTAAGCTTCCCGTCTCCGCCAAAGCGAATCGTGCCCCGTGTCGAAGAAATCTTCAGAAACACCAAAGCACCAGCCTAGACATAACACAATCTCAGCACACAGGACAAACAAAATCATAATCATCACAAACAGGAACTGAAACTAACCTCGAACTCTAACGGTCTCCGGTGACTATCGGCCCAATGCCACTGCCTATCCTGAGCCACCCGAAGTCTGTCTCTAATCAACCTGACCTTCTCAGCTGCATCCACTACCATCTCCGGTCCAAGCAGCACCCTCTCGCCAACATCGTCCCATGACAAGGGAGTACGGCATCTCCGTCCGTATAGAGTCTCGAATGGCGACATCTCTATACTGGCCTGGTAGCTGTTGTTGTAAGCAAACTCTACCAGGTGAAGATGATCCTTCCAAGAACCCCCGAGATCTAGCATACACGTGCGAAGCATATCCTCCAAGGTCTGTATAGTCCTCTCCGACTGCCCGTCTGTCTGGGGGTGATAAGCGGTACTAAACTTGAGCGAGGTGCCCAAGCTAGCCTGCAAACTCCTCCAGAAGTGGGAAGTGAAACGGCTATCCCAATCAAAAACTATGCTCACAGGAACCCCATACAATCGCACGATCTGACGAACATACAGCTCTGCCAACCTCTCCGTAGACAATCCCATCTTGAAAGAAAAAAAGTGTGCCGATTTGGTCAATCTATCAACTATGACCCAAATCGCGTCTTTCTCTCCTGGAGATCATGGAAGTCTAGACACAAAGTCTATGGTGATGTGCTCCAACTTCTACTCAGGAATGGGTAGTAGCTGTAGCAACCCACCAGGCCTCTGCCTCTCGGCCTTCACTTGCTGACAAACCAAGCAGCGAGATACAAACTTAGCTACCTCGCGCTTCATGCCGTACTACCAAACGTGCTCCCTCAGATCTCTTTACATCTTGTTGGCACCAGGATGCATAGAGTACTGAGAGCGATGTGCCTCCTGAAGAACCTTCTCCCGAAGCTCTCCACTCGGAACGCACAGTCTAGCACCGTGCCGCAGCGACCCATCTTCGACAATAGAGAAATCATCAAGTAGCCCTGCCTGTACCTGCTCCCTGATGCACCTCAGGGCAACATCATCATACTGTGCTGATCTGACTCTGTCCATCAACTCAGACTGAATCTGCAAGCCCCATATATGCACCTCCATGCCCGGAATAATCACCTCTATTCCCAAACTGTCCAGGTCAGCCAAAAGATGACGGTCTGATATCAGATACATAGCCACTGGATACCTGCTTAAGGTATCTACAACTACGTTGGTCTTCCCTGGATGGTACTGCAAGGCGATATCGAAATCATTCATCAGCTCAAGCCAACGTCTATGCTCATGTTCAGCTCTTTCTGAGTGAATACGTATTTCAAGCTCTTATGATCAGTAAAGATCTCAACCCACTCTCCGTACAGATAGTGCTTCCACAACTTCAGGGCAAAGATGACAGCGGCTAACTCCAGATCGTGAGTCGGGTAGTTCTTCTCATGAGGATGTAACTGCCTAGATGCATAGGCAATCACCTTCCCGTGCTGCTGAAGTACACAACCCAGACCCCGGCCAGAAGCATCGCTGTAAATCGAGAAACCACCGGTCCCAGACGGTAATGTCAAGATCGGAGCTGATGTCAACCTCTTCTTCAGTTCATCGAAGACGGCCTGACACTCCTCAGTCCAGATGAACTCACGTCCTTTCTGGTGAGTCTAGTCATCGGCTCCGCGATACGAGAAATTCTGGACGAACTTCCGATAGTAGCTCACCAATCCCAGAAAGCTCCGAATCTCGACAACTGTACTGGGCGTAGACCAAGATTCGCAGCAATCTTCTTCTGGTCTACTGAGATCCCGTGCTCAGTCACAACATGACCCAAGAACTCGACCTGGTCAGGAAGAACTCACACTTCGACAGCTTCCCATACAACTGCTCCTTTCTCAGGGTCTCGAGCACAATCCTCAGATGCTCCTCGTGCTCTCCGGCGTCTTTGAGTAGACTAAGATGTCGTCTATGAAGACCACCACGAACTTGTCAAGGTACTGATAGAATACCTTGTTCATCAAGTTCATGAACACAGTTGGGGCGTTGGTCAACCCAAATGGCATCACAGTGAACTGTACTGGCTGCTTCTTCAGCTCTGCCAACTCGTTGTTGTTGACCTTATAGACATGCTGTGAGATAGGCTCAGCACCCGGTACTAAGCCTATAAGAACTCAATGTCTCTATCCGGCATCCCAGGCAACTCCTCGAAAAAACATCCATGAAGTCAGCTATCAATGGATGCGGCAATGCCTACCCCGCCAGTAAAGCTCCGCAGAACCCATCTCCGGCTCAGCTGCTCCTCTAGCAAACACAATCTCTGGCTCTCCCAGCGGCCTAAAAAAATCCTACCTTCTCTACAATCTATAGTAGCATGGTACATGCTCAACCAATCCATTTCGAGTACCACATCGTACCTCGGAAGGGGCATTACGAGCAAGCACGCACCCAAAACTCGGCCTCCTACAGTAACTCTCCGTCCCTTGCAGATATTGTTGACCAGGATGATGCCTCCCCCGATCAATATCTTGCAAGTCCTACCAAAGGTTCAGCAATAATATTGTGTCTCAAGCAAAGAGACAACACAAAGCTATGAGAGGCAAAAGAATCAAATAAGGTAAATATAGGGAATGAATCAAGAAGAACGTGACCTGCCACTACATCTCCTACTGGCTTTTTCCTCCTCTGTTAAGGTAAACACTCTGCCCGCAGGGCTACCCTCTGGTGCTGCATAAAATGCTGTTGCAGAGTCTGAAGTGGAGGACCTCTCTGCTGAACTGCTGTCCTCTGGTCGGCTGTGCTCTGTCCTGACCTCCTCAACTCCCCGAAAATGGCAGTCCTTCAGCTGGTGATCGGGTGCCCCACAATATAAGACGCCCAACCTCTTACTGCAAACCTCTTTAGTGTGACCTGGCTTCCCGCAGAAGTTATACTGTATAGCCGGGCTCTGACCCTGACCATGACCCTGGTACTGCTGGGCACGCGCCGGTGCCTGCTGGAACTACAATTGAGGCTGCTGCTGCTGGAACTGCCTCTGCTAGAAATGTTGGCGCTTCGCCGGCCCTGTACTCGAACTAGCTCCAAGAGCGTCACTGCCCCTCTTCGACTTGAGGCCGAAGTCCTCCTCTGCAATCTGAGCCTCCATCAGGATCTACACGAAGGTCGCATCACGTCTCCTAGGGTGCGTATGCGTACTACATGTATGAGGCCCCTTCGGAACTTCTGGGTCTTGCACCCCTCATCCTGGACCAAACTAGGTGCAAACCTGCTCAGGCGAAGAACTCCCTGCATACTCGTCTACCGACGAGTTTCCCTGTACCAGACTGGCAAACTGCCCCTCCAAAGCTGTCAAGGCTATATCTGGGTAGAACTTCTCCTTAAAGAGTTTCCTGAAGTCCTCCCAGATATACCTCTCACCGACGCACGTGGATCCGTGCGGTACAAAGTCAGCGCTATGTCGAAAAACTGGCTCGCTGCAGAAGTCACCCACAGACCTCTCGGGACCTCTGCCAACTCCAGGCTCCGCTGGACATCCTCTAGCAAGTCGTTCGCGTATAGGATATCCTCGGTACCCTTGAACTCCCGCGGGTTTATCTTTCAGAAGTCGAGGTGTGTACCGGGCCTCCCCTGACCCTGCTGCTGTGCTGGTGCTCCCTGTACTGTAGCCGGTGCACCTCTCTCTACTGCTGCCATAGCTAGCTGATGCGAGTTCTCCATGGTCTGTCGCAGCACCTCTGCCTGACGGTGTTGTGCCTCTGCATGTGCTCTCTGTGTCTGCAGCATCTGCTGCAGAAGGGCCATCATCCCCTGAGTGTCTGCCGATAACTAAGGTAGCGGTGGAAGAATGTTAGGGATGACCAGGGGCGGTCCCGCTACTGGAGGTGGAAGACCTCCTGGAACCGTCTCTACTGCTGCTTCTGTCGGAAGGGCAGGAACTGAGGGGGCAGCTCCCTCAAGTGTAGCTCCCGTAACCGAAGGTGAAAGACCAGCCGGATCGGGCCTCTCCGGTACAGCGCTAGAACCCGCTGCCTGAGAGCGAGTGATCGTATCCTGAGGATAGATTGAAATAAGGAATCAATATGGCACATGATAGAAATATCAAAGAAGGACAATTAAATTCAATGCAAAAGAATTTGTCATGGTAATCAAAATCAAAATTTTCTAAAATATGATTGAGTAACTCCTATCATACCCTAATCCTATGTCCTAATTGCAGGCTCGTAATTAGTACTCTAAGTCGAGCACCATTACGAGTTCGTACTAGTTGTGACACTCACCTGCATGGGCCACCACAAAAACGTGTCACGACCCGCACCCTGAAGAGGGGCACAAGCATGTGGTTACATCCAGTTTACGCCGCAGTATCGGTGGTAGAACGCTATATATAGGGTCTGTAAATACTACGACTAAAACAGATAAATGTACCTGTACAGTATATACACTCCGAATGGAGGTGACATAGCTGTTTGCCATTGATTATAAAAGTACAGAACAGTTTTATGGAAGGACTGAACTTAGACTCATAAACAAACTCGCTTGTACAAAGAAAGCCTAGGGACGAAAACCTAGGTACAGCAGTCTAAGTATAATTATTTATTTTAGATTCTGGAGGACGATAGAGGCTCGAGAAGGCGACGGCAGCCCTACCTTACTCCTTGGACGATCGGTATGCAGCCTTGGCTCCTGTGACGAGATGGTTGGCATTGACGAAGAAATGCTCTTCCTGCTCTCCTCGTATTGCTCTTTTGGCTTCTTTCTCTAGATTGATCTCTGGTTATTGGGGAGTGTCTCTGTGATATATCTCTCTGACCGTATATATCTTTACAAGGGAATGGCACCTTGCTATTTATAATAGTGGGATGTGATCATTAGAGTTGCCAATGATTGTCTCTTGGAGATGACGGCGGCCTGTAGATTGGTCAATCTAGGCCGTTCGTTCTTGATTGTGATGAATCCGAGCCATTGAGTAGATTACACCAAATCCCATTAGCAATTAATGCTGATTGGAATAAATCTTTCTCATAATGATCTTCTGATGTCTGTGAATAAATTAGATTTATTCCCCTGCCACGTGTCCCAGATTATTGGGATTTGATCCAATCTTTGATTGCAATAAATCTGAGGAATTGATCGGCTTAAGACACGTATCTTAGGAGCCATTGGGGGGATCTGAACCATAGGAGGAGTGAGCCGCATACGATTTTGGGCCGCATATGGTTAGGACCACGTGTCAGGGCTGTCTGGGTAGTGGCCCTCTCATGGAGGTGATCATTGCGAGCCGCATAAGGATACATCCGCCTGAGCCGCATGGAAGTGGTCCGCATGAGAAGTCTTTACTCGAGCCGCGAGGCTGTCTCGGCCTGAGCCACATGGGACGACTTTATTCTGAACCGCATGAGAAGTATTTGCTCGAGCCGTATGAGGTTGTCTCGGCCTGAGCCGCATAGGACGGCTTCATTCTGAACCGCATGAGAAGTCTTTGCTCGAGCCGCATACGAACGCCCACGTGGCAAGGCCACGTGGCATTTTTATGGCTCTCGGGGGATTTGTGTCAGAGATCTCTTTTCTCTTCCCTAGAAGCTGTCATTATGACAGAGTCATATTACTTCTTTTTGTGTCGGGGCTGTCATTTTTTCAGAATTGTCAGCCGTCAAACAATTAATGCGAGAGGACAGAAAATGGGACTATCCCGCCACGTGTCTTCGGAGCCGCATGGGATGTCTTGAGCCGTATAGTCCTTATGCGCATGATTCTCTGAGCCGTATGGGCTTTCTGAGCCGCATGGTCCCTTATGCCGCATGATTCTCTGAGCCGCATAGGCTTTCTGAGCCGTAGGGGCTCTTTGGCCGCATGGTTTTTTTATTTATATTTTCCATGCTTCTAGAAGACCCCCTTCAAAGTTTTAATTTGCAAAATTGAAGTACTTTGAATGAGAAGCATGGCTGTGTTCTTCTAGCCGCGTATGAAACCCTGACCGCATAGAGATCTTGGCCGCATAGATTGTTCAGCTGCATAGGTGGTTCAGCCGCATGGCTCTTTGCCACATCATTATTGCCACGTATGGCAATCTTTTGCATTTAAACGTTGTTGATTTGCTGTCAGCTTTAAAAGCCGCTTTTTGGTACGGGATCCGAGGGGCGTGGCCTCCATTTTTGGCGGCTCATTTTGATAACCGAAGAGTCGGTCTGCGTGTACGCACGGGGATCGAAACGCTTCACTCTAGTTTATAAATATGGATGACTTTGGCCGGAGGGACTTCTTTACCTTCTCCTTCGTTCACTCTTTTTTACTGTCTCCTCTTTCTGATCTTCTTTGTCCGCCCATCAAAGCAAATAGCTCCTAAGTCTTCTAAAGTCGTCTCCGCCGTCGCGAAGGGCAAGAGGGGTGACGTCTTCGTCGGCCGTCGAGCCCGAAGCGCCCGAAGTGCCTTCTGATGTTCGTCCTACTTTCAATGGTAAGGGTTGCATTTGAATCTTGAGAACCCATTGGCTCTGTTGCATATTTATGCACAGCCTCCACCCAAGTTGATGGCAGAGCCGCATATGCTGTATGGGCCGCATGACCTTCTCATACCCGAGCTGCATAGAAACTATCCATGTTTTGAACCGCATGAGAAGGATTTAAGTCTCTAGATAAGAACCGCATAAAGTCTCCTCTGAACGGAGCCGCATATGTTTCTAGCAGGCTGAATCGCCATGGCATTTTGTGCCGCATGAGCTCTTCTGTTAGAACCGTGTATATTCATCTGATCCGTATGAGCTATCGAGCTAGTGTCATATGGAACTCCCATCTGATTTGGGCCGTATGAGACTGTGTTGACTCGAACCGCATAGGCTTCCTCGAAACCGCATCTCCTGAGACCCAATTGGAATGGAGCCGCATAAGGCTTTGTTGACCCGAATCCGCATAGGCTCGTGGGAGCTTCTTATTCAGTAATTTTTTTGCTTTAACCATCTTTTAATCCTGTTTCTCTTTGTCCTTTTCTTTTTCAGTGAACCTCCCAACCAACCCAGCAGAGAGCTTCTTGTGGGTTCAGCTCAGTTCTCCGTGGGCGTGCGGCTTGATGACTTAATCCGTCGTATAGTGGATCAGCTTCCCACTAATGAACCTAGGGAGAGGGTGGCTGCCATTGATAACCAACCTTTCCACTTTCTTTGTTCGATGATGAATTCGGAGAAGCTGGATGGAGAATATTTGAAACCGGCTTTTCCCTTTGGGGACGCCTTTTCCATAAAGAACTCCCGATTGCTAGATGTTTCAGAGCACTGGGATTTTTCTGTAGACGGAGTAGAGATTCATATCCCCAAGATGGAGCGGCATTATCCTCTCTCATGGTTTAACATGGTACCGTTGGGCAGGACCATGGTGGGCTCCCTGACTCCTACCCAACAGGGAATATTTGTGAGCAATATCCACTACAACAGGCGCACGGGTTTAGTATGTGCGGGCAAGGAATCAGTGAGTCGGACTGTGATGGGGCTGCTCCCTGGCACTTTTATAAACACGACTGGCCCTAATTTTACCTTTACTCTAGCTGATACTTTTCTGGATCAGCTCGCTCGTAAGGGGTCTTATCCCGTAGGCAGGTTGTTGCTGCTGAACTGGATCAACCCCATTCCCACATGGACTAATCTTACCTCATGGATCTTGAGGAAATATGGGGAATACCTTCGGGAAATTGACCTCTACTACGCCGTCAGGGGCACCTGCTGTGGGTTGCCTATTAACAAGCCTTTGTTTATGGCTCTTTTGGAGTTGTATAATCGGCGTACAGGAACTTTCTTTGCCCCCGGAGGAGAGCTGGGGCTTGCTCTCCATGAGATGCACGCTGTTTCTAGATTACCGTAGGAAGGTGAAGCTTTTGAAGCATATACATCGACGAATAAAGAATTCGAAGACCTGGATCGACGATTTCCTGGTTTTGTCGCCGTGTACCAAGAACTATTGTGCCATCATAGCGCCTGCCACCAGATGGCTATCAAGAAAGAAAATAGCTCAGAAGGGAGCGCCCTCACACCACGGCCTGGGTTTTGTATCTTTTCAAGTTGCGTCCCTCCGGCCAAGTTTTGTCTCGAACTCCTCGAACCCCGGAGGAGGTAAAGACATGATGTTGAAGGTCAAAAGGTAGAGGTCTACCCGTGACCGGTTTGGGAGCCGCACTGACTCCCTCAGTTACTTCTACTATGGTACCCGGAAGATGTCTGACAAAGCGATCTTAGCTGGGTTCTTGATGGTGTGGCTACGCAATTGTGTAGTCTCGGGCGGCACGGGTTCTATGGAAAGGATCAGCCGCCATTTCTTTCTTCCTGCTGTGAAATTGGTCTTTAAGGTAAGACTGGCGCTCCTTCCGGCCATGGTGTGTAGCATACACCACGGCCTTCGCACCTTTTCATCCAAAGTCATTGCTCGTGATGTGTCGATGGACTTTGAACGGATAGAACTACCATACCACTACCTCATGGGGTGGTTATTGTTGCATTATTGGTCATTGATGAGGCCAGGAACTGATAAAAATGTCACCGATGATGATGCCTTCCTTTTTCGGTATCGTCATCAGCCTTGGGAGCACGATACCATGCCGGCCTGCCGGAGGGCGTTGGCAAGAGTTGATGGGCCCGAATTCTTCGTATCTCTCCCTGAATTCACCCTAGAGAAGTGAGGAGGGTACACATTGACAACGTTGATCCTCTCCAACTTTTATCTGAGAAGATGCTTCTTTGGTTACGCAACATCCGCCCCGCGTATTTGGTGTATCATTACCGAAATAAAGTATACCTGGAGCCTTATCTGCCCAGTAGATTTTCTCGTCAATTTGGGTATAGTCAATTGTTCTTAGGATCGCCCTAGCGCTTGCTTGGGCTTTGAGGGTAGTGTACTCGATGGCGTCCGGGCTTGGCATTATTATAATACGGCCCATACCCGGGCCAGCTTCTCAGTCCCTGATGCCAAGGTGGCAGGGGATATCTTGTATATAGCGGCCCTTTATCATGTTGCGGCGAGCAAGCCTCCTGTCCGTTTTGATATGAATACTAGCTTTATCGCTGGAACCGGTTTAGCTGAGAAGCCAGAGGGGTCAAAAAAGAGGAAGAGGGGGCGAACAGGGTTCCTGTGCCGGACTCAGCGTCCACTAGGGAGGATGAGGAAGATGACGAACAAGATGTCGATGATTCATCTCATTCTTCGGACGAGGAAGTTGGGAATCAACCCCCTGTCGTGCCGGCTGAAAGGACTGCGGGCCAACCGTCTACTTGGTCTGATATAGTGGTGGAGGATCAACCATCTGCGGTACCTGGCCCTTCGCGTAAATGAAGCAGGCGCGTGACTACCGCTGACGACCGAACCTATTCCACGAAGCATGCTGCGGTAAGACGTCGCAGGCTGTTTGTTGATGATGTGGACGTTGTTCCTGAGGTGATTTGGGCTTCGGCTGTTCGCTTTCTTCTTCTTTTATGTTATGGCCTGATCATTTGTTTCTTTTGCTCTTTATAGGCGTCGGATGAGCTCGCTCCTCAGGACCCGATTACCGAGGCTAACCCGGTCCTGTCTCATTTAGTCAGTGATGTGTGCACTGCTATCATTGCTGCTGGGGTGCTTTCGGTTGCGGTCGAGGATTCCCACCTTGCTGGGACGTCAACCCAGGGGGATGGGGGCTTTACCGCGCCCATCCCTGAGACATCCGAACCCCAATATGATGACTTTGTGGGTGGGGAAACTATGCCGGCTGTGAACGAGCCGTCGCCCCCACGCTCTTCCCTTGGTAATACAAATCAAACCATAGCTTGTGAATGAGCCGATGTATTCCGTCATCTTATCTTTCAGTTTATGTCGACTAATGGTTGCTTTGGATGTTCAGATCCCAACCCTTCATTGCCAGTGATGGATATCGCTGGATTGAACCCTACCGGAGAGGGCCTGACAGGACCTTCCAGTATCGAGGGACCTTCGTCTGGGTCGAGCTCGGGGTCCCAGGTAGCAGCGCAGCTGGGACAAGGAACGATGCCCCCTGTGTCCTCCTCTGCGGATGTAGTTTCGGGGGTCAACCTTTCCTCCCTGCCGAGCATCCAGTCTCTTCGGGCGGCAGAAGAGGAGTTAGCCACTATTCAAGCATCTTTCCATACGGAATTTGCTTCCTTGGTGGCGGGTACAGTAACTTCTGAAGCCGCTCCTCCGGTACCGTCTGCCACTCTCCCTCTGACGCCGTCCTCTACAGAGGTCTTGGATGACGCGTTACAGGACGTGGTTACTAGTTTCCATCGCCACCTGAAGAGGAGGATCGAGGCAGCAGTGGAAAGGAGGACTCCCTTTACTCTGGCCCGTCGATGTGCCGGTGGCCAGATTAGTATCCTTAAGACACTCCCTGGCGGAGGGGAAACTGGCTGCACTTCTGGAGCCTAAGCTATTAGAAGTTGATCGTCTCGTGGCCCAGTTTTGTATGTTACAACAGACTGATTTACCGGCAGTCATAAATCAAGAGCGCAACTTTCTCATTACCGCGGTAGAGAAGGTGATGGCTGCCCGAGAATCGCTCAAGCCGACTATATTGAAGGACCGCCGGGATTTGACCCGGTTGCACGATCAGTGGAGCCGTCGGGCTGACGATTGTGCGGCTCAAAAAGCGACTGCCTCTCGCGGGGTGACCGACACTCGGGAACAAATCCTCGAACTCCAGAGAAAGTTGGTCATCTTGGAGTCCGAACTGGAGGCTGCTTGTACTAAAAAAGGAATTGCCATCCAGGAAGCTGACCAGCTTAGCAGGGCCTCCGCCAATCTAGAACTTGCCCTGAAGAAGATAGAGACTAACTGGCAGGCCTATATGTATCTGAATGATGCAGATCAACTATCCCAAGAGGCCGAGCGTCGAGCTAAACAGAGGCTTGAGCGAGGGACTGTCTTGGTGAGAGACCGGCTCGTGGAATTGTGCAATGCCGAACTGTAGTTGGCCTTTTTCTTCTTGTTTTGTTTCTGTTTTCTTTCTTTCTGGAGGGGACGTGATCCCGGAATATGTAATACTTTTTTCTTCCTTCAAATAAAGAGTACTTTCAATTCTATCCTTCATATGTATTGCTTGCTGCATCTGTGATATTGTGGTGATGTTCTCCCCTGCATAGGGGGTATATTTGTGGACCTGTTACCCATGGCATACCTTAGTTTTAGGTACAGATAACAAGTTTTAGTCAGGATACCTGAAGCAGCCATGGCAAAGTGGTCATGGGTACTCTTGGTATTGGGAAAAGGAATGCCGTAGAGCAGCTGGGCTCCTAGGGCATGAGGAGATGGTATGTTTGTGCTAAAAAACTTAGCTGAAGATATTTGTAGGCCTATTATCCTTGGCGTACCCTGGTTTAAGATACAGATAATAGGATGAAGGAGAACCGACATACTTGCTCAGAGGTGATGAGGACATGGCAAGCAGGAAAGTTTTTTAGACATAGAGTTTTCCTACTCAAAGGTAATAGTACATGGCAGGAGTGAACTCGACGGGGGTATTAGAGGATATTTGTGGTCAACAGAGGACATTTGTGGTCAACAGAGGACATTTGTGGTCAACAAGGACATTTGTGGTCAACAGGGACATTTATGGTCAACAGAGGACATTTGTGGGCCTATTACCCTTGGCGTACTCGGTTGTGGGTACAGATAATAGGTCGAAAGGGGATTATCATACTTACTCAGAGGTAATGAGGACATGGCAAGTATTAAGGTTTCTTCGACGGAGCCTTCCCATTCAGAGGTAATGAGGACATGACAGGAGTGGGCTCAATGAAGGAGGGCACATAGGACGACTCAGAGGTAATGAGGACATGGAAGTTCTATGTAAGGGATGATTTGTTTTTGGCGGAAGTGGAACGACTCAGAGGTAATGAAGACATGGCCGTTTTGGAAATTTGTGGATCGATTACCCTTTTTTGTGCACTAAAGTGCGGGTATTGGATCATGGGGGAGGATCTCCTCCAGGAAGGAAGTTCAGAGGTATGATCATACATAACTTTTTATCTGAAAGAGTGACCGGGATGTGAGTTCAGAGGCACCAGCGGGTACATAACTCGAGAATCTGGAGAAGGGTAAGCGTGAGTTCAGCGGTACCAGCGGGTACATGACTCGAAAATCTGACAAACTATGAGGGTGAGTTCAGTGGTATCAGCGGATATGACTCAAAAATCTGGAAAGCTATGGGGGTGAGTTCAGTGGTACCAGTGGGTACGTGACTCAATAATCTGGAGAATGTTGTTTTAGACATAATATTTCTTCAGAACTTGTCGTTGACGGGCAACATAAGCAAGTCTCCGTTTTGCTTAGCGAGGCGGTAAGCACGTTGGAGAAAACTGCCTCGATGATAAATGGGCCTTCCCACTTTGGCTGAATTTGCGGCGGTCTTGTGAGTGCGGTCTTGTGAGTCATGACCATCAGCCTCCGACTGCCAGAACGAGATCGCCCACTTGGAATGTTCTATTTTGACCTTCTTGTTGAAGGCTCCTGAGATGCGTGCTTGGTATAGCTCGATCCTTTGCTGAGCTAGGAGGCACTTTTCATCTAAGGCCTCCAATTCTTGTAGTCGATGTCGGTAGTTGTCATCCGTCGTCAGTTGATAAGTGAGGGCGACGCGGAGTGAGGGTATTTGAGTCTCTAATGGAGAACTGCCTCACTCCCGTATACTAGAGAGAATGGTGTGTTCCCAGTAGCTGTTCGGACTGTAGTGGTACGCCCATAAACTCGCCGAGTTTCTCGTTCTAGTCTTGTTTGTTGGAGGAGACAAACTTCTTGAGGAGTTTGATGATTGTTTTATTGAATGCCTCTGCCAACCCGTTTACCGCGGGTTGTATGGTGTCGAAGCGACATTCTGAATACGGTGCTTATCGCAGAACCGATAGAAAGCGTGGCTTGCAAACTGCGGACCATTATCATAGATGATCCTTCGGGGCAGTCCAAAGCAGTAGATGACGTGATGGTTAAGGAAACTGATCACGTTTGAAGTCTTGACTTCTGCGAGTGGGACAGCTTCCGCCCACTTAGAGAAGTAATCAGTGATCGCAAGTATGAAGCGATGTCCTTGGAAGGAAGGTGGGGTGATTGGACCAATGATATCCATTCCCCATGCTTCGAATGGCCAGGACGCCACTGTCGAATGTAGAAACTCGGACGGTTGGTGAATGAAGTCTGCGTAGACTTGGCAGGCTTTGCATTTTCTAGCGTAATCTATCGCATCTGCCACCATTGTGGGCCAATAGTAGCCCATTCGGCGAAGGCGGTCTTGCAGTTTTGGGCCGGGCTGGTGTGCCCCGCAGACACCGTCATGAGCTTCTCGTACGGCTTCTTTGGCTTTTGCGTTTGACAGACACCGAAGCAGTAATCCGTCGTAGGAGCGGTGATACAGCATTTTCGTCTCTGTATCGTAGAAGAATCTGAGAGAACGCCTTCTGATGGAAGTGGCTTCCTTTGGGTTCTCGGGCAGGATGTCGTAGACGACAAAGTCGATGAATGGTTGTCTCCAATCTGGGGCATCATCGATCGTTGCACATTATTCTTGGATAGACCAGTTCATGGCCTATCACATCCACTGATTGGCGATCATAGTTCGAAATGCGAGGGAAGCGGCAAGACCAGCTAAGGCATCAGCTTCGATATTTCAGTCTGGGGACATGTTCGATGAAGAATCCTCGAATGACGAGATGTTGTCAATCGCTATTTGGTGATAAGGGATCATGTCTTCGTGGCGGACCTCGTATGAGCCCCGGATCTGATTGACGATTAGTTGGGAGTCGTCGTATGCTTCAAGGTATTCTACCCCCAGCTCTCTTGCAAGTTGGAGGCCAATGACCAGCGTTGTACTCGGCCACATTTAGAGCAGGGCTCTGTGAGGGAATAAGCACGGTTAATCACCAATCCGGAAGGGGAGACCAGCACTACCCCGACTCCGACGACTATATTGCCTTTAGGTCGGTCCTCAAGCACCGTCGAAGAACATTCGCCATATAGCCTCGTGAGAGGTTGCATGCGAGTCGGCGACCTCATCTGGGATCTCTTCATATATTCTGGAGGACTCCGAGCCTGGGTGGGCTGCTAAGAAGTCTGCCAGGGCTTGACCTTTGATTGCCTTTTGGGGGACGAAGATCATATGATAAGGGGACAGCAATATTGCCCATATAGCGAGGCGAGAGCTGAGTGCCCCTGGTTTAGTCATGAGGACCCTGAGAGGGTTGACTCGTGAGATCACATGTATCGTTTGTCCGGTGACATAGTGCCGCATTTTCTGAATGGCGAACACCAGGGCGAGACATTCCTTCTCTACAGCGGTGTATCGGTGCTCTGGCCCAATCATCATTCGTCTGAGGTAATATATGGCTTGCTCATGGCCTGCGTCGTTTTTTGTGCCAGCAGAGCCCCGAGGGAGTGTTCCATTGCTCGTACATAGAGCAGGAATGGTTTTCCAGGAACCGGGGCCACCAAAACTGGAGGATTTGACAAATATTCTTTGATGCTCGAAAGCACACTGATTCCTCGTCCCATACGAATGAGACTCCTTTCTTCATGAGGTGCGTGAACGGTCGGCATCGCCCGGAGAGGTTAGAAATGAACCTCCTGATGTAAGCTAGCCTCCCTTGAAGGCCTCTGAGTTCGCGGATATTTCTCGGGGGACCCATCTCCATGATTGCTTCGTCTTCTCAGGTCTACATGGATACCTTGTGCCGTGATGATGAATCCCAAGAACTTACCGCTGGATATGCCCAGAAAGGACTTCGTAGGATTCATTTTCAAATTGTGCGCTCGCATTAGGTTGAATACGTCCTTAGATCCTACAGATGGTCTCCCTTGCAGCGACTCTTAACGGCTATATCGTCAATATAGCACTCCACTGTCTTGCGTAAATGGTCTCTGAAGATGATGCTCATGGCTCTTTAATGTGGCGCCGGCATTCTTCAAACCGAAAGGCATGACTGTGTAGCAGTACGTGCCAATTGGTGTTCGGAATGATGTATGTTTTCGTCGTCAGGAGACATTTTGATTTGGTTGTACCCTGAGAAGCCATCCATGAATGACATACGTTCGAAGCCGCAGGTATTGTCGATCATGATGTCTGTATAGGAAGGGGGAATTCATCTTTGGGGCGGCCTCGTTAGATTGCGGAAGTCGACGTAGATTCGAATCTTCCTATTCTTCTTGAGGACGGGCACTATATTGGTGACCCAATCGGGATTTGCTCTTCACGAATGAAGCCGCTGGCTATCAGTTTGTTGACTTCGACTTCGATCGCGTCCATGATGCCTGGGCAAAGCGTCGCTGTTGTTGCTTGACTGGCTTCGCATCGGCCGAATGTTGAGTTTGTGAAGAGCAATGTCGAGATTTAACCTAGCATGTCTTTATAGCTCCAGGCGAACACATCAATGTATTCTCTGACAAGTTCTAGCAGCGACTCCCGTTCTTCGTCTGCTAGGCTTTTACTGACGAAAATGGTTTTGGAGAAGATTCGCTGTCGAGGTCAACTTGTATGACTTCATCTTCAGTAGAGGTTCTCTTAGTTCGAACCGTTTTCCCATTGTTTATCCAATTGCTGGGCCCACGGCTCTAGCTGAAGGATTTCGGGGATGTCTTCGTCTTCTTCGTAAGCGTCGGCGAACGCCATGTTGACTGTCATGACTTGTCTGAACACATCTCCGATGCTGGTATCCGAGTCCGAAGTTGGTACCCAGTTGAATGTGACTGCCAGTCGCATTCTTCATCTGAACTCTCAGGGGTTGTAGTAGCGTTACATACCCCAACCCGCAAGTTTTGCTATAGTAGTCTCGTGGTTTGCCCGCGGGACTGGCGGCTTCAAAGGTAATCGTCGCCCAGTGCCGTAGTTCAAACCTGGCGTCGTCTCCAGATCATACCCCTGTTTTTGCATGAGATATTTGGATTGAGGGCTATAGAGATACAGAGCAGTCTCCGGCATCTGACCCGAAGTCGACTTCCTCTATGGTAAAGGGATGCGGGTTGTTCGTCCGGCGAAGATGATTGGATGGTCCCTCCCTCGATTATTCGGTAAGCGTCTTCTACTGGAGTAAGCTGGATCGCGGTGTACACATTTGTCACCTGTGTGTGTAGGTGAGTGCCTATACCGTGTTCCATAGCATACATTGTACATAGCTTATTGAGCTCGGTGTAGTTCAAAGATAACCCTTTATTGATGAAGTAAGGTATCTTTTCTAGGGGATTACATCATTAGCGGAGGGGACATCAGTATGGGCAGCCACATACTTGGCTAGCTCCGTTCCTCTTCGGCTACCCTGTGTAAATAAGACTGAGAGGACGACCTGGGAAGCTTGATTGTCAGTGGTTCAGTTGATGGAGCAGCACGTGGAGTCGTTGGCAGACTAGCACCCCCAGTTTGGCGCTTGACGTGGAGCGAGAGTGACTGGTTCGCTAGAAGTGTCAACCTTGCATCGGGATGACGACCCTTCTTGGGAAGGCGTATCGTCAGTGGCCTATCGGAGGGATTGAGCTTCTCCGTTTGGGGTTGACCGACTCTCGGCAGCCTGATTGTCATGGCCCCGCTGTGGGTCTCGGCACTTGGCCGGACCTTGGCAGCCGAATTATCATCTGTTCTTCCTATGCCGAGAGGCTGATCGCGTCCTTCCGCAGAGTGGCGGTAAGGGGTACGGACTTGCCTGGTTTGCGAGCTTGGAGGTGGATTGTCAGAGGTTCTTCTGATCCTGTGGCCCTTTCGGTACCAGCTTGTTCATTTCCTTCGCCAAGGTGCCTCTTCGACTTTTCGTATAGGCAGGAGTTCGAGTAGTAAGATTCGACCCCTTTGAAGGGGTCGATGTCAGCAAATTCCGTCTTCACAAAGCCATGTTTGTCGACATATTTGAAGCACTGGTGTAGCGTGGAAGGCACGATCATGTAATCGTGTATCCATGGGCGCCTCAAGAGGATGTAGTAAGAAGTGTCTACATCTATGACGTAGCAGGTGACTTCGGATTGGAGGTCGCCAATTTGACACTTCAGACGAATCTTCCCAATAGGGTAGCTCCTGCCCGAATTGAAACCGCTGATGGCGGTGCTTGTAGGCATCAGGCGATGCATTGGGATACGGAGATGATGTAGCAGACCCTTCGGGATGATGCTTATGGAAGAGCCAGGATCTATGTGCATCCGATCCACTTTCACGTCGCCGATATATCCCGTGTAGTATAGCGGGCGATCGTGTAGGTTGGTTTTGATGAGCATGTCCTGCGGAGTGAAGACGATGTTGGGCATTGCTCCCGTACAGGCACTGTCTTGGAGATCCACGGGTGAGTCCTCCCCGGTGAGGTTGGATTGAGCCAGATAGACATCGGCATTTTGGAGTGCTTCGCTCAATGCAATACGAACGTCCTGGAGAGCCTTAGGAGTTCGTACAGTGACAACTTGGCCAGTGTGTTAGCCAATTGCGCTAAGATGTCAAAGTTGTAGGGCCTCTCTAGCCCTTGGGCTGCCTTTTTTCGGAGGGATTTGTCGAAGCGAGTCTCCTCGGCCTAGGCTTGTCGGTCGTCGAAGGCTGAGCCGGTCCCGGAGCATCAGTTATCGTGGGTTGATGTTTTTCAGCTGGATTGTCAACCACAGGTTGGGATTGTGCTCCGGACTGCGTGACGACGGCTGTAGCTTCCTCGTTGTCTGTCGAGATTGTATGGCAGGTCCTGACTTTTCCTTTTCTTTTTGTCGGTGGAAGAGGGTGTGGGCCGAGTCACTTCTGATACCAAGTCTGGATGGATCCACATGACCTCCCTCGTGATGTGGTGAGGGGTACTAGACCGGCAGCCTGATCTCGGGGAGGTGGAAGATTGGTAATCTCTATTGTCGCTAGAGGGATAGGGACCACCCCGTCTTGAGTCTCCGTTGGAGGAAGCTGCCGAATTGTACGGTCACCATATTGGCCGCCACGGTTACCTCTTCGAAATCGATGGCCAGAGCGTTCGAATCGATGAGGTTTTGTATGTACCGTTTCAGCTGGTAGCAATCGTGTGTAGCATGATGGACATAGCGATGATAATGGCAGTACTTTGGATTCTCCATCTCTGCCGCGGTTCCCGTCTTGGTGGAGGAAGCTGAATTCTGTCCCCTTGTATGAGCATGTCCAAGATGGGCTTGACGTGACCGTCTTCGAAGGAGTAAGTGATTTCTGGCCATTGTTTGTCTGCTGGCTTCGGCTCAGGTTTTTGTGCTGTATCGGCCACCATAGCCTGCTTTTCCTTGCTGTCCCGATTGTTGGAGGGGCTACCCCCATTATCGTTGTTGGGACGCTTGCCCTTGTTTTCTCCTTCCGAGATGTGCAATCCCAGTTGGCAAGCCTTCTTCAGTCGTTCTTCGGCGCTTGTGGCGCTGATGATGAACGTCTTCCAATCTTTGAATTGACTTTTGCCCATCCAGAGACTGATCGTTGGAAGCAGTCTCTTTTGGCAAATTTCAATTAAAGAGGAATCTGGATTTCCGGAGGGCAGCTTCATAGCGGTTTGGCGGAACCGCTCAATGTAGTTCCTTGTCAGCTCCTTATCCTCTTGGACGACGTCCATGAGGGTGGACATGGTGACATCCTGTCCTACTTCGTAGAATCTTTCCAAGAACATGCGCTTGAAGCCGGCGAAGGAGTGGATGCAGTTGTCCGGCAGATTGCGATACCAGTCGAAGGCGACTCCTTCCAATGCCCCAATGAATAATCGCGTGAGGATAGCATCATCATGGGGCAGATGGTCGGTGGTGACCTCGAAGTAGGTGATGTACCGACTTGCTGAGGTCTTGCCATCATACGGGTTGATATTGAACGGCTTATATCTTGGTGGGAATGGAACATCCCTCCATTCAGCAGGATATGGTTGCCGAATTCTGAGGTCTTGAGCGTTTTCTCGGACATAGAACATGGCTCGGAGCTCCTGGACCTCTATTCTTACTTCTCGGGCCTCATCTGTTGCGGTAGGGGCAGTTATTTCGGGAGGATTATTGCCTGGATTTGGTGCTGCTGAGTTCGAGTCCGCATTGACCGTGGGACCCGTGCTTGTTTGGCCAGGCGTTCCTCCTTGCAGAGTTGGAAGAGCGGCTTTGATTTCATCTACAGACTTGACCAAGGCTGCAGTATAGCCTCCAAAGTGTCGATGCGTTGGCGATCGCTGGAACCACCTTGGTTGCTGTCCGTCATGAACACCGTCTTTACATGAGTGATGGAAGGAATGGTGGAGGATGTGCCCTCGGAGTCATACCCATACACCGAGAAGTCATCGGGGTAGGTGGGAATGTTCTCTTTGGGCTCGGACTCGGAGGGAACGGTATCCCCAGCCTCAGAGCTTGCTTCGTCTTGAGAGTCATGGATGTCCTTAGGGACATCAGCGTCTGTTGTACCTGATGGGAGAGTTGTTTACCTGGGCTCGGCTCCTTGAAACATCGATTGTTGTGGATGTTCGGAGGAGTGCTACCCCCAGTTCCTACGACCCCCAGCGATGTAGATGATGAGTTTCCCATTGCAGCAGATTTCGTCTTTGAACGGGTATGTTGGAATATTCTGGTGGAGGACAGCCGCTTAGACGACAGTTTCTTAGCTGTAGTGGTTGATATTTTGGGGCTGGAGATGCTTGTCTTCTTCCCTCTCCTCGGCAGGGACTTTCTGAGTGGAATTGCAGGAGACAACAGGAGGTGCCTCGTCTTCTGAGCTCGGATGCTGTAGTCTTTGGAAGACTGACGGCCGATCTTCTGTTGCTGCCGCATTGTTGTAACAGCATTTGACGATGATTTGGGTGCAGTGACGTCCAAGCGAGGACTCTTTGCACACCGAAGCCCCTTCGCTTTCCTTACGCTTGTGGAGGACCGCCTCACGCAGGTCAGAGGAACCACTCTGTCCGTTCGCCGCCAGGGGCTGGATTCGAGTAGTTCTGTACAACTTCCCATCAGAGGCCCACGTGATAATCAGCGAGACACCCGATGGTCAGAGGTTGGGGCAGCTGACTGGGCTTGGTGAGCCCGCGCTGCCCTAGACTTCCTCCTTTTAGCACTTGCGCGTGCGTAATAGTAGGAGTCCAAGTTGAATACCACAGAGTCTGGTTTATCATCTAGAGAACCATCAGGACCGCATGAGAGGCGGTCGAAGACTGATCGAGAGAAGCGGAACGGACGCTATGTGGCTAGAATTGGGTACCGTACAGGCTGTCTGCATGCGGTTATCTTCTGCTGTCGGATGAGTTATTCTTGTGCGGCTAGGAGTCACGACCGTACAGGCTGGCCGCATACGGTTGGCAATTGTGGCCGCATGGGTTTTCTGCAAGCGATTGACTTCCTTAGCCGCATGAGCTTCATCCATGTGGTTGGCAACTGTAGCCGCATAAGCTATGCGGCTGACAGATGTAGCCGCATGAGTTTTCTTCATGCGGCTGGCGGATGTAGCCGCATGAGCTTTCTTCCTGCGGCTAATACCCTTATGCGGCTCGGATCGCATAGAGTTCCTCTTGCCCCTGCAAGTCCAGCATCATAGTGTTTTCTTCTGCTGACTTGTGGACAGTAGTTGTCTACGGTCTGAAGTGGGGCCGCAGAGAGTCTTTCTCGCCGTCTTGAGCAACAGAGGGTATCTCATCGAGGGCTTGGGGAGGAGAAATATTTTGGCCTCCACTCTTTGCGAGCCTTCGTCCCTCGGGTGCGCTTCCGGATCGGGCCGGCGCTTCCTTCGAGAGCATCTCTTCAAAAGCTGTTGGTCGAAGCGGACGACCATCTTTTGTTGCGTGGAGCCAAGTTTGGCTGCATCCTATTGCGTCACCAACTCCTCAGCCGTAGAAAGTTTGTCCCCAGCAGAGTCGTCATCGTGTTTGCTGATTGTAAAAGTACAGAACAGTTTTATGGGAGGACTGAACTTAGACTCACAATACAAACTCGCTTGTACAAAGAAAGCCGAGGGACGAAACCCTAGGTACAGCAGTCTAAGTACAATTGTTTATTTTAGATTCTGGGGGTGATGATAGAGGCTCGAGAAGGCGACGGCAGCCCTGCCTTACTCCTTGGACGATCGGTATGCAGCCTTGGCTCCTGTGACGAGATGGTTGGCGTTGACGAAGAAATGCTCTTCCTGCTCTCCTCGTATTGCTCTTCTGCTTCTCTCTCTCTGGATTGATCTCTGTTATTGGGAGAGTCTCTCTGTGACAGTATATCTCTCTGACCGTATATATCTTTAAAAGGGAATGGCACCTTGCTATTTATAATAGTGGGATGTGATCATTAGGGTTGCCAATGATTGTCTCTTGGAGATGACGGCGGCCTGTGGATTGGTCAATCTAGGCCGTTCGTTCTTGATTGTGATGAATCGAGCCATTGAGTGTAGATTACACCAAATCCCATTAGCAATTAATGCTGATTGGAATAAATCTTCCTCATAATGATCTTCTGATGTCTGCGAATAAATTAGATTTATTCCCCTGCCACGTTCCCAGATTATTGGGATTTGACCCAATCTTTGATTGCAATAAATCTGAGGAATTGATCGGCTTAGGACACGTGTCTTAGGAGCCATTGGGGGGATCTAAACCGTAGGACGAGTGAGCCGCATACGATTTTGGGCCGCATATGGTTAGGACCACGTGTCAGGGCTGTCTGGGTAGTGGCCCTCTCATGGAGGTGATTATTGCGAGCCGCATAAGGATACATCCGCCTGAGCCGTATGGAAGTGGTCCGCATGAGAAGTCTTTGCTCGAGCCGCATGAGGCTGTCTCGGCCTGAGCCACATGGGACGGCTTCATTCTGAACCGCATGAGAAGTCTTTGCTCGAGCCGCATGAGGTTGACTCGGCCTGAACCGCATAGGACGGCTTCATTCTGAACCGCATGAGAAGTCTTTGCTCGAGCCGCATACGAACGCCCACGTGGCAAGGCCACGTGGCATTTTTATGGCTCTCGTGGATTTGTGTCAGAGATCTCTTTTCTCTTCCCTAGAAGCTGTCATTATGACAGAGTCATAATTACTTCTTTTTGTGTCAGGGCTGTCACTTTTTTAGAATTGTCAGCCGTCAAACAATTAATACGAGAGGACAGAGAAGGGGACTGTCCCGCCACGTGTCTTCGGAGCCGCTTGGGATGTCTTGAGCTGCATAGTCCCTTATGCCGTATGATTCTCTGAGCCATGGGCTTTCTGAGCCGCATGGTCCCTTATGCCGCATGATTCTCTGAGCCGCATGGGCTTTCTGAGCCGCATGGGGCTCTTTGGCCGCATGGGTCATTTTCTTTAATATTTTCCATGCTTCTACAATAGCAATACAGTCTCAATCACATATATCAAACTAAGGTAGATAGCATGGAAAAGAGATATGATAGATAAAACAGGAAATGAGTCCAAGATCCACAAAAGTCAGAGCTATACACAAACATCCAGAGTCTCAGAAAGTATAAGTAATAGGTACTACAAAACTGAAATATACTAGCTGGCTCGCAGGCCAGGCAAACCTATCTAAACTATGCTACTCAGGGTGAGCAAAGTCTAGTGGCTCTACCAACAAGCCACGGTCTAAGTCTAATCTATCAGACTCAACCCCATAGTAGGTCGGGCAATCAGCCTCTGAATCATCTGTAAAATTTGTCAACGGTATCCTGTCAGAAAAATGAGCAAGTACAAACACCAACAACAGTTCCATATGAATTCAGAAATACTATAAGAGACAGTAATAATGAAATACAAGACAAGATATAGGCGACTTGGGAACCATTTGAAAGCCGAGTTACAACCCTTGAACCAAACAAGGACCAGAGTTGTAACCCTTCTTTCAAATGGGACTTAGTCTCAAATTATGGTACAGTATAAAGACAGGTAGAGCATGTGGGTAATTGAATCATAGCATGGTGAGAAGTACAGAAAGTAAGGCTGAACTGGAATAGAAGATACACTAATAAATATAAAAGGTGATTTGAACTATTAGAACGATATGTGATCGGCTAGGGAAGCAAGAGATGGTTATCCACTTGGCCCGACAATCTGCGGTGTCCTCAATGTAGGGTCATGCCGTCCAACCTGGATAAATGGTAATGGGGTATCTGCTACACCCTACGTGAGGTGAGGGTGGCCCTAGCAAAATATAGTTACAGGGAGGCTTTGATCACATAACCCCTAATAATTTCTCCATTCCCGAATAGTATCACGGATCCGGACATGGCACATCATGACACAGGGTTCGAGAGTAGGGGCCAGCCCACTCCCAAATCAGTGTCTATATAAGTACAGAGACACAGAAATATCACATACTCATATACCAAGGGAGTCCAGGAATAACATCTCATGACAGGATCCGACGTATACTAGTCCGTGAACTGTCGTGTCAGGAATCATGTAAACACTACAACTGAATCGAATATAGTATATATCAAGACAATGAAAACTATCAGTAAATGTACTTGCCTGTGGTCCTGAGCGGATAAGGTGAACAAACGCTCAGTGTAATCACAGACCTAAAATAAGATGCTATGAGTCAAACAGGGCTTAATACTGAAAAAGAAAACTAATTCAAGTCATGAATGCAAGTCTAAATCAAAACTAGGTCAATCTAGGTCAAACCGGGTCATACTGGTTCATACTAGGTCATCCTAGGCCACTGGGAGTCAATCCAAGTCAAACTAGGTCAAACGGGATCAAAGGTTGACTTACAGTTGACTTTTGGTCAAAAAGTCAACTCTGGTCAACTCTAGGTCAACCCTAGGTCAAACTAGTCTAATGTTGCCAACTGTTGACTTTCAGTAAACTGGTCAACTCTGGTTTGGTTTCGGTCAAATCTAGTCGCTTAAAGACTAAGTTTGACTCTCGGTTGACTTTTGTTGACTTTTGGTCAAAAAGGTCAACCGACGTCAAAACTAGTCTATGAGCACCATATTTGATCATTACCAACCAAGGGAATCAAGTTCTAACCCTATCTTAGACTCCTAACTCAAATACCATATTCCTAGGCAAAACTAGCATTACCTTACCAAGGTAAATCCCGATACCTTGTCCAATACCAAGGAAACCCCGCTAATACCCAAGATACTAGCCTAGGCTCCTTAGGGTAGCTAGATACCATCATATCTAAGGCTTACCTACCAAGGAAAATAGGTATCCTAGGTATCTAGCCTATGTTAGGATATGTACTAGTTATCTTCCTTACCTCTTTACCCCTACAATATCATATATCCTTACACAAACTCTAACACCCACCCACACAACTCACACACAACATTATCACAAATATCACACTCTAATAGGCTCTCCTATAGGCTTTTCTACTAGTTTACACATAGGCTAAACTATGGTTACTAGCTACACTCAATAGCTCTCATACTCACGCTCACAAGCTCACAAACACTCTCACACACAAGCTAATTATATGGAATGATATGGGGTTATGGTGGGGCTGAAACATGGGACAATGTGGACTGTTTTGAGGTGGTTACATGGACTAATTTCAAGTCTTGGTGGGGCTGGTATATGAGGCAAGTTAGGGACTGATTTTAAAGTGGTAAAATACTGTCATATGGAGTGCTAACAATGGGCCAAAACTGGACTGTTGGGACAGCCAACAAGTGGCTGTTACGTGGGGGAAATGGATAGCCAAAAGAGGAAAAAATTTGGACTGTATGAAGCTATTCTTGGACAGCCAAGTAGGTGATTTAGGGATGAAATGACAGCCAATATAGGGTGATATTTGGGACTGTTTTTGGTGTGGATTGGGGACTAAAATTGTGGTGAAAATGACAGCCAAAATGGGGGGAAAAAACTGGGCTGAAATGGCCTGTTCTTGACTTTCATGGACAGCCAAGAAATGGAGGAAATTTTGGACTGCAAGTAAGGGTTCATGGGTGTTCCCCTCCTCCTTCAACACTCCACTCTCATCCCTGTATCTCACCCACAAACACACACATACATACATTCATCCAAACTCCAACTACCAATCTAATTCTCAATCCCATTCTCTCAAACACCTCACAAGCACTTGGCCGAACCTGTGTGCCCCCCCTCTTTTTATAAAACAAGGCTCCAAAATATATATATATATATATAGAGAGAGAGAGAGAGAGAGAGAGAGAGATTAATATATGTCACCATATATATACATATATTGATATTAACTATATGATACATTATGATACATAGGCAAACTCATTTCTAAACACATGAAAATCTGGAATTAATATTAGAACAACATAAAAACAATACACAAATAATTTATGTGTCCAAATAGGGGGTTTTTCCATTAGGACACGATCCTACTCATAGGACACCTCTACATGTGTCCAAATGGACACGAAATGGTCTCAAATGGACACAAAACCAAGGGGGTCATTCCTATGGGTCAAAACCATCCTAATGCATGAAAAGAATGAGAAGGAGAAGGGATTTATACCTCCTGGTGACTCGAATCGATCCCGAAATGCCACCGACACGTAGGAATCCCAAACGGACACGAACAAGCTTTGAATCCTCTCAAACTTGGGGAGCTCCTCCCTTGGCTTGAATGGAGAAGGAAGGAAGAAGATTTGGTGGAGAAATGGAAGGATTTGGTGGAGAAATTTCAAAGGTTTGCTCTCTAAAAAAAATTGGGGAAGAACAAGAGAGAGAATGGAAGAGGAAATAATAAAGTGTGGAGGAGCCTATCCACTTGTCATGGCCGGCCATAAAGGGCTTTTTGTCTTATTTGTAAAGGTCCAAAAGTCCCCTCTCTTATCTATTTAGTTAATACATGGAAAGGGGTTTAAGTCGGGGGTAGTTTGGTCAATCCTAAAACACTAATCCAAATTAATACTAACCAAAATAATTAGCCTAGTCACTAACAAAAATAACTAACATATGGGCCATGGCTATCTAGTGTGTGGGCCCGCTAGAGTCAAAACTACCCCGGGTTCCCGATACAAGTCGGAATGAGTTGAAATTCGAACCCGACTCAAACAATCCCCAAATAATACAATAAATAAATAAATAATTCTAAATTAATTTTAAAGTGGAAAATTACCAAAATTCCCCTGTTCATGGAAACTGGGGGTGACAAATCTATCCACCTTAAAAAGAATTTTGTCCTCAAAATTAAAACAAACATACACTAAATCACATGCAGAAACAAAATTATACCTCAGGGCTCGAAGAGATAAGGGAAACGCTCCCGCATGTCGTCCTCTCTCTCCCAGGTAGACTCACCTCGAGAATGATGCCTCTATGCAACACGAACCAAGGGTATAACCTGGTTCCGGAGTACCTTCTCTCTACGATCCAGAATCTCCACTGGCTGCTCTAAATAGTGAAGAGTAGGCCCCACCTCGATCGCTGAATGGTCCAATACATGGCTGGGGTCCGCCACGTACCGTCTCAGCTGCGACACATGGAACACGTCGTGTACACCCTCTAGCGTAGGCGGCAAGTCTAGCTAGTAAGCCACTGCACCGACCCTCTCAAGGATAGTGAAAGGCCCGATATAGCGCGGACTAAGCTTTCCGCCTCCGCCAAAGCGAATCGTGCTCCGTGTCGAAGAAATCTTCAGAAACACCAAAGCGCCAGCCTAGACGTAAAACAATCTCAGCACACAGGACAAACAAAATCATAATCATCACAAACAGAAACTGAAACTAACCTCGAACTCTAACGGTCTCCGGTGACTATCGGTCCAATACCGCTGCCTATCCTGAGCCACCTGAAGTCTGTCTCTAATCAACCTGACCTTCTCAGCTGCATCCACTACCATCTCCGGTCCAAGCAGCACCCTCTCGCCAACATCGTCCCATGACAAGGGAGTACGGCATCTCCGTCCGTATAGAGCCTTGAATGGCGACATCTCTATACTGGCCTGGTAGCTATTGTTGTAAGCAAACTCTACCAGGTGAAGATGATCCTCCCAAGAACCCCCGAGATCTAGCATACACGTGCGAAGCATATCCTCCAAGGTCTGGATAGTCCTCTCCGACTGCCCGTCTGTCTGGGGGTGATAAGCGGTACTAAACTTGAGCGAGGTGCCCAAGCTAGCCTGCAAACTCCTCCAGAAGTAGGAAGTGAAATGGCTATCCCAATCTGAAACTATGCTCACAGGAACCCCATGCAATCGTACAATCTGACGAACATACAGCTCTGCCAACCTCTCCGTAGACAATTCCATCTTGAAAGGCAAAAAGTGGGCCGATTTGGTCAATCTATCAACTATGACCCAAATCGCGTCTTTCTCTCCTGGAGATCGTGGAAGTCCGGACACAAAGTCCATGGTGATGTGCTCCAACTTCCACTCAGGAATGGGTAGTGGCTGTAGCAACCCACCAGGCCTCTGCCTCTCGGCCTTCACCTGCTGACAAACCAAGCAGCGAGATACAAACTGAGCTACCTCGCGCTTCATGCCGTACTACCAAACGTGCTCCCTTAGATCTCTTTACATCTTGTTGGCACCAGGATGCATAGAGTACTGAGAGTGATGTGTCTCCTGAAGAACCTCCTCCCGAAGCTCCCCACTCGGAACACACAGTCTAGCACCGTGCCGCAGCGACCCATCTTCGACAATAGAGAAATCATCAAGTAGCCCTGCCTGCACCTGCTCCCTGATGCACCTCAGGGCAACATCATCATACTGTGCTGATCTGACTCTGTCCATCAACTCAGACTGAATCTGCAAGCCCCATATCTGTACCTCCATGCCCGGAATAATCACCTCGATTCCCAAACTGTCCAGGTCAGCCAAAAGATGATGGTCTGATGTCAGATACATAGCCACTGGATACCTGCTTAAGGCATCTGCAACTACGTTGGTCTTCCCTGGATGGTACTGCAAGGCGATATCGAAATCCTTCATCAGCTCAAGCCAACGTCTATGCCTCATGTTCAGCTCTTTCTGAGTGAACACGTATTTCAAGCTCTTGTAATCAGTAAAGATCTCAACCCACTCTCCGTACAGATAGTGCTTCCACAACTTCAGGGCAAAGATGACAGCGGCTAACTCCAGATCGTGAGTCGGGTAGTTCTTCTAATGAGGATGTAACTGCCTAGATGCATAGACAATCACCTTTCTGTGCTGCTAAAGTACACAACCCAGACCCCGGCCAGAAGTATCGCTGTAAATCGAGAAACCACCAGTCCCAGACGGTAATGTCAAGATCGGAGCTGATGTCAACCTCTTCTTCAGTTCATCGAAGGCGGCCTGACACTCCTCAGTCCAGACGAACTCTACGTCCTTTCTGGTGAGTCTAGTCATCGGCTTCGCGATCCGCGAGAAATCCTGGACGAACTTCCGATAGTAGCTCGCCAATCCCAGAAAGCTCCGAATCTCGGCAACTGTACTGGGCATAGACCAAGACTCTACCGCAGCAATCTTTTTCTGGTCTACTGAGATCCCGTGCTCGGTCACAACATGACCCAAGAACTCGACCTGGTCCAGGAAGAACTCACACTTCGACAGCTTCCCTTACAACTGCTCCTTTTTCAGGGTCTCGAGCACAATCCTCAGATGCTCCTCGTGCTCCTCCGGCATCTTTGAGTAGACTAAGATGTCGTCTATGAAGACCACCACAAACTTGTCAAGGTACTGATGGAATACCTTGTTCATCAAGTTCATAAACACAGTGGGGCGTTGGTCAACCCAAATGGCATCACAGTAAACTCGTACTGGCCGTACCGAGTCCGAAAAGCTATCTTCAGAATATCTTCCTGCTTCACCTTCAGCTGATGACAGCCGGACCTCAGATCTATCTTGGAAAACACCTTGGCACCACTCAACTGATCGAACAAGTCGTCGATCCTCGGCAATGGGTACTTGTTCTTGATAGTAAGGTTGTTGAGCGCCCTGTAGTCGATACACATGCGCATCATACCATCCTTCTTCGGTACAAACAGGACTGGCGCTCCCCAAGGCGATAAACTGGATCTAATGAATCCCTTTTCCTGCAGCTCGTCGACCTGCTTCTTCAGCTCTGCCGACTCGCTGTTGTTGACCCTATAGACGTGCTGTAAGATAGGCTCAGCACCCGGCACTAAGTCTATAGAGAACTCAATGTCTCTATCCGGCGGCATCCCAGGCAACTCCTCGAGAAAAACATCCATAAAGTCAGCTATCAATGGATGCGGCAATGCCTGCCCCGCCAGTAAAGCTCCGTAGAACCCATCTCCCGGCTCAGCTGCTCCTCTAGCAAACACAATCTCTGGCTCTCTCGGCGGTCTAAACAAAATCCTACCTCCTCTACAATCTATATTAGCATGGTGCATGCTCAACCAATCCATTCTGAGTACCACATCGTACCTCGGAAGGGGCATTACGAGCAAGTATGCACCCAAAACTCAGCCTCCTACAGTAACTCTCCGCCCCTTGCAGATATTGTTGACCAGGATGATGCCTCCCCCGGTCAATATCTTGCAAGTCCTACCCAAAGGTTCAGCAATAATATTGTGTCTCAGAGCAAATGAGACAGACACAAAGCTATGAGAGGCACAAGAATCAAATAAGGTAAATACGGGGAATAAATCAAGAAGAACGTGACCTGCCACTACATCTCCTACTGGCTCTGCCTCCTCCTCTGCTATCAGGGTAAACACTCTGCCCGCAGGGACTCCCCTCTGGTGCTGCGCAAAATGTTGCTACAGAGTCTGAAGTGGAGGACCTCTCTGCTGAACTGCGGGTCCTCTGGTCGGCTGCGCTCTGTCCTGACCTCCTCCGACTCCCTAAAAATGGTAGTCCTTCAGCTGGTGATCGGGCGCCCCACAGTATAAGCAGACGCGCAACCTCTTCCTGCAAACCTCTCTAGTATGACCTGGCTTCCCGCAGAAGTTACACTGTGTAGCCGGCCTCTGACCCTGACCCTGACTCTAGTGCTGCTGGGCACGCGCCGGTGCCTGCTGGAACTACAACTGAGGCTGCTGCTGCTGGAACTGCCTCTGCTGGAAATGTAGGCGCTTCGCCGGCCCTGCACTCGAACTAGCTCCAAGAGCGTCACTGCCCCTCTTCGGCTTGAGGCCGAAGTCCTCCTCTGCAATCTGAGCCTCCATCAGGATCTGTACGAAGGTCGTATCACGTCTCCTAGAGGTGCGAGTGCGCACTGCATGTATGAGGCCCCTTCGAAACTTCCGGGTCTTGCACCCCTCATCCTGGACCAAACTAGGTGTAAACCTGCTCAGGCGGAAGAACTCCGCTGTATACTCGTCTACCGACGAGTTTCCCTGTACCAGACTGGCAAACTGCCCCTCCAAAGCTGTCAAGGCTACATCTGGGTAGAACTTCTCCTTAAAGAGTTTTCTGAAGTCCTTGCAAGATATACCTCTCATCGACGCACGTGGATCCGTGCGGTACCAAGTCAGCGCTATGTCGAAAAACTGGCTCGCTGCAGAAGTCACCCACAGACCTCTCGGGACCTCTGCCAACTCCAAGCTCCGCTGGACATCCTCTAGCCAGTCGTCCGCGTATAGGATATCCTCGGTACCCTTGAACTCCCACGGGTTCATCTTCCTGAAGTCGAGGTATGTACCGGGCCTCCCCTGACCCTACTGCTGTGCTGGTGCTCCCTGAACTGTAGCCGGTGCACCTCTCTCTACTGCTGCCATAGCTAGCTGATGCGAGTTCTCCATGGTCTGTCGTAGCACCTCTGACTGACGGTGCTGTGCCTCTGCCTGTGCTCTCTGTGTCTGCAGCATCTGCTGCAGAAGGGCCATCATCCTTTGAGTGTCTGCCGGTAACTGAGGCGGCGGTGGAAGAATGTCAGGGTGACCAGGGGTGGTCCCGCTACTGGAGGTGGAAGACCTCCTGGAACCGTCTCTACTGCTGCTCCCGTCGGAAGGGCAGTAACTGAGGGGGCAGCTCCCTCAAGTGCAGCTCCCATAACCGGAGGTGAAAGACCAGCTGGATCGGGCCTCTCCGGTACAGCGCTAGAACCCACTGCGAGCGAGTGATCGTCATCCTGAGGATAGATTGAAACAAGGAATCAATATGGCACATGATAGGAATATCAAAGAAGGACAATTAAATTCAATGCAAAAGAATTTGTCATGGTAATCAAAAGATCAGAAATTTTCTAACATGTGATTGAGTAACTCCTATCATACCCTAATCCTACGTCCTAATTGCAGGCTCGTAATTAGTACTCTAAGTCGAGCACCATTACGAGTTCGTACTAGTTGCGACACTCACCTGCATGGGCCACCACAAAAACGTGTCACGACCCGCACCCTGAAGAGGGGCACAAGCACGTGGTTACGTCCAGCCTACGCCGCAGTATCGGCGGTAGAATGCTGTATATAGGGTCTATAAATACTATGACTAAAACAGATAAATGTACCTGTACAGTATATACACTCCGAATGGAGGTGACATAGCAATACAGTCTCAATCACTTATATCAAACTAAGGTAGATAACATGGAAAGGAGATATGATAGATAAAATAGGAAATGAGTCTAAGATCCACACAAGTCAGAGCTATACACAAACATCCAGAGTCTCAGAAAGTATAAGTAATAGGTACTACAAAACTGAAATATACTAGCTGGCTCGCAGGCCAGGCAAACCTAACTAAACTATGCTACTCAGGGTGAGCAAAGTCTAGTGGCTCTACCAACAAGCCACGGTCTAAGTCTAATCCATCAGACTCAACCCCATAGTAGGTCGGGCAATCAGCCTCTGAATCATCTGTAAAATTTGTCAACGGTATCCTGTCAGGAAAATGAGCAAGTACAAACACCAACAGCAGTTCCATATGAATTGAGAAATACTATAAGAGACAGTAATAATGAAATACAAGACAAAGATATAGGTGACTTGGGAACCATTTGAAAGCCGAGTTACAACCCTTGAACCAAACAAGGACCAGAGTTGTAACCCTTCTTTCAAACGGGACTTAGTCTCAAATCATGGTACAGTATAAAGACAGGTAGAGCATGTGGGTAATGGAATCATAGCATGATGAGAAGTACAGAAAGTAAGGCTGAACTGGAATATAAGATACACTAATAAATGTAAAAGGTGATTTGAACTATTAGAGCAATATGTGATCGGCTAGGGAAGCAAGAGATGGTTATCCACTTGGCCCGGCAATCCGCGGTGTCCTCAACGGAGAGTCATGCCGTCCAACCTGGATAACTGGTAATGGGGTATCTGCTACACCCTACGTGAGGTGAGGGTGGCGCTAGCAAAATATAGTTACAGGGAGGCTTTGATCATATAACCCCTAATAATTCCTCCATCCCCGAATAGTATCACGGATCCGGACATGGCATATCATGACACAGGGTTCGAGAGCAGGGGGCCAGCCCACTCCTAAATCAGTGTCTATATAAGTACAGAAACACAGAAATATCACATACTCATATACCAAAGGAGTCCAGGAATAACATCTCATGACAGGATCCGACGTATACTAGTCCATGAACTGTCGTGTCAGGAATCATGTAAAATACTACAACTGAATCGGATATAGTAGATATCAAGACAATAAAAACTATCAGTGAATGTACTCGCCTGTGGTCCTGAGCTGATAAGGTGAACAGACGCTCAGTGTAGTCACAGACCTAAAATAAGATGCTATGAGTCAAACAGGGCTTAATACTGAAAAAAGAAACTAATTCAAGTCATGAATGCAAGTTTAAGTCAAAACTAGGTCAATCTAGGTCAAACTGGGTCATACTGGTTCATACTAGGTCATCCTAGGTCACTGGGAGTCAATCCAAGTCAAACTAGGTCAAACCGGGTCAAAGGTTGACTTATAGTTGACTTTTGGTCAAAAAGTCAACTCTGGTCAACTCTGGTCAACTCTAGGTCAACCCTATGTCAAACTAGTCTAATGTTGACCAACTGTTGACTTTCAGTCAACTGGTCAACTCTGGTTTGGTTTCGGTCAAATCTAGTCACTTAAAGACTAAGTTTGACTCTCGGTTGACTTTTGTTAACTTTTGGTCAAAAAGGTCAACCGACGTCAAAACTAGTCTATGAGCACCATATTTGATCATTACCAACCAAGGGAATCAAGTTCTAACCCTATCTTAGACTCCTAACTCAAATACCCTATTCCTAGGCAAAACTAGCATTACCTTACCAAGGTAAATCCCGATACCTTGCCCAATATCAAGGAAACCCTGCTAATACCCAAGATACTAGCCTAGACTCCTTAGGGTAGCTAGATACCATCCTATCTAAGGCTTACCTACCAAGGAAAATAGGTATCCTAGGTATCTAGCCTATGTTAGGATATATACTAGTTATCTACCTTACCTCTTTACCCCTACAATATCATATATCCTCACACACACTCTAACACCCACCCACACAACTCACACACAACATTCTCACAAATATCACACTCTAATAGGCTCTCCTATAGGCTTTCCTACTAGTTTACACATAGGCTAAACTATGGTTTACTAGCTACACTCAATAGCTCTCACACTCACACTCACACTCACAAGCTCACAAACACTCTCACACACAAGCTAATTATATGGAATGATATGGGGTTATGGTGGGGCTGAAACATGGGACAATGTGGACTATTTTGAGGTGGTTACATGGACTGATTTCAAGTCTTGGTGGGGCTGGTATATGAGGCAAGTTAGGGACTGATTTTAGAGTGGTAAAACACTATCATATGGAGTGCCAACAATGGGCCAAAACTGGACTGTTGGGATAGCCAACAAGTGGCTGTTATGTGGGGGAAATGGACAGCCAAAAGAGGGAAAAATTTGGACTGTATGGAGCTGTTCTTGGACAGCCAAGTAGGTGATTTGGGGATGAAATGACAGCCAATATAGGGTGATATTTGGGACTATTTTTGGTGTGGATTGTGGACTGAAATTGTGGTGTAAATGACAGCCAAAAGGGGGGAAAACTGGGCTGAAATGGCCCGTTCTTGATTGTCATGGACAGCCAAGAAATAAAGGAAATTCTGGACTGCAAGTAAGGGTTCATGGGTGTTCCCCTCCTCCTTCAACACTCCATTCTCATCCCTCTATCTCACCCACAAACACACACATACATACATTCATCCAAACTCCAACTACCAATCTAATTCTCAATCCCATTCTCTCAAACACCTCACAAGCACTTGGCCGAACCTGTGTGCCCCCCCAAACCAACACAAACACATACACATTCCCACCATAACATCTCCACATATATATATAACCCAATATATATAACACATATATATATAACCCAATATATATATATAACCCAATATATATATAACCCAATATATATATAACCCAATATATATATATATATATATATATATATATATATATATATATATATATATATATATATTTATATATATATATATATATATATATAAATAGATATATCAAAAAAAAAATAGATATATATATATAGATTAATATAATCTATATATATATATATATATATATATATATATATATATATATATATATATATATATATATATATATATTAATATATATCACCATATATACATATATTGATATTAACTATATGATACATTATGATACATAGGCAAACTCATTTCTAAACACATGAAAATCTGGAATTAATATTAGAACAACATAAAAACAATACACAAATAATTTACATGTGTCCAAATAGGGGGTTTTCCCATTAGGACACGATCCTACTCATAGGACACCTCTACATGTGTCCAAATGGACACGAAATGGTCTCAAATGGACACAAAACCAAGAGGGTCATTCCTATGGGTCAAAACCATTCTAATGCATGAAAAGAATGAGAAGGAGAAGGAATTTATACCTCCCGGTGACTCGAATCGATCCCGAAACGCCACCGACACATAGGAATCCCAAACGGACACGAACAAGCTCCGAATCCTCTCGAACTTGGGGAGCTCCTCACTTGGCTTGAATGGAGAAGGAAGGAAGAAGATTTGGTAGAGAAATGGAAGGATTTGGTGGAGAAATTTCTAGGGTTTGCTCTCTAGAAAAAATTGGGGAAGAACAAGAGAGAGAATGGAAGAGGAAATAATAAAGTGTGGAGGAGCCTATCCACTTGTCATGGCCGGCCATAAAGGGCTTTTTGTCTTATTAGGAAAGGTCCAAAAGCCCCCACTCTTATCTATTTAGTTAATACATGGAAAGGGGTTTAAGTCGGGGGTAGTTTGGTCAATCCTAAAACACTAATCCAAATTAATACTAACCAAAATAATTAGCCTAGTTACTAACTAAAATAACTAATATGTGGGCTATGGCTAACTAGTGTATGGGTCCGCTAGAGTCAAAACTACCCCGGGTCCCCGAAACAAGTCGGAATGAGTTAAAATTCGAACCCGGCTCAAACAATCCCCAAATAATACAATAAATAAATAATTCCAAAATAATTTTAAAGTGGAAAATTACCAAAATACCCCTGTTCATGGAAACTGGAGGTGACAGTAGGCGACCTGGTCCTGGCAGTCAGGAGGCCGATGGTGTTGACTCACAAAACTCCAGGAAAGTTTGAGCCCAAGTGGGAGGGACCTTTCATCATAGAGACGGTATACTCAAACGGTGCTTACCACCTCGCCCGACCAAACGGGGACTTGTTTATGATGCCCATCAACGGCAAGTTCCTAAAAAAGTACTACTCTTGACATCTTTCAGATATGTACTTCCATCTCTACCCAGCAAGGGAATCAGTGGACCTGATCATCAGAGCTCACATACACCTCCCTTTCACAAAATCTTATGCTTTCAGAACCCAGTTGTTCTGTGGCATTCTATCCTCAGTAGAAGAATAACCACGTCCATATTTTCTCTGAGTTGCTTCTCTATACCCTGTAAAGCAGAATCTTACACTACGTAGGATTGCGCTACTTATCATGTTTACCATGTCCACATTACTTCTGAGTAAATATCTCGTACAGACAATCCCTGCGTTGCCGTACATCGATTGCAGAACTTCCATGTCCATATTACCTCTGAGTAGTTCTGCATATCCTTCCAGAGTCTCTCCTACCACGTCCATAATACCTCTGAGTAGAAAGATTCTGTCATTTGAGCCCCATATTTGCCATGTCCATATTACCTCTGAGCAAACATGTCGGTCCTTTCAAACTTATTATCTGTACCTAAAAACCAAGGTGCACAAAAGATAATAGGTCCACACAAATCACTAGTTCATGACAGAAAAGATGAACACACCAGAAAATTCTTTATTTTGCATTCAAAAGTAAAGGATTACATCCCCATCAAAGTTGCCAAAAACAAAAATAAGGGTGACGTCAGCCGCCGCTTAGGGTTCTGCGAAATGATAACTGCGAATATTCCAAAGATCATCATGAATAAATTGAGGCGTTATCATTTGTATTTAAAGGAAGCATGCGCCTCATCATATCATGCGCGGAGCAGTCATGCGTCCAAAACAGTCATGCGCTCTATCGAAGATATGCGCCCACCATGCTTCTTATTCAAAGTATTCCAAAACTTGACAAAAAGTTTTGAAAACTTTGAAGGGGGTCTTATAGAAGCATGGAATCTATGGCGCATCTACTATGCCCCCTAAAACAAACATGCGCCGAAAATATCATAAAACAGTAAAAGAGTAGCAGCATAAATGGGCTTTTTATTTCATAAAAGTCTGTTACATGACTAAAGACTCTTTTTACATAGAAGACGCTTTTTACGAAGAAGAAATCAAAAAAAGCCTAAAGCTACGCTTCATCCAGACGCGTCTCAGCTAGGCGCATTTCTTCGACGTCTCAGTCAGGCGCATCTCTTCATGGTCTCAGTCAGGCGCATCTCTTCAGCGTCTCAGCTAGGCGCATCTCTTTAGCGTCTCAGTCAGGTGCATCATGAAGTCTCAGCATATGCGCTCTACTTCGACCCAATCAAGTGCTTCGGCTAATGAAGCAGTTATTGAGCATAACAAGGGTGGGCAACCAACCCCACTCTAGTAGGAGGAAGAGATCTCCAAAGCCCAAGGAAGATGGGAGCACCACAATTCCGATCTGGGGCTCTTCCAGCATAACGAAGACGGGACGTGAATGTCCCGATCTTTGGATGGAACAGGCACCTTCGGCCTGTATCGGGACCCTGCAATCCTGACTTTTGGATGTAACAGTCACCTTCACGAGTGTGTACGAAGACAACTCGATGCATCTTCACCTTCGGAAGCATCTCGTCGATAGAACGTACTCGAGCAAAGAGGCACATCTCTACACTGAGTAAACGGGAGAAAATAGGGAACAAAACCCTCTCCGTGCTGCTATTTATAGCTTGGACAAATAAGACCCATGTGCCAAGTGGCAGACTCTTCGAAGTCCGTACAATGAATGTACATTTATGGAATGAATATGTCTTTTCAAAATCAGCCCAGTCAATATGCACAATCAAAACATTGGGAACCCAACAGTCGGGCCTAGGTGGATGCGCCGTATAGAAAATCTCTGTGCCTCCTTCTGATGCGCCCAAAACAGAGATCGAGCCCATGCGCTCACGATCCAAGCATTTAATGCTGAGTGACAGGCTTGACAGAAGCCCATGCGCCTGTCACATCGAATATTTAATGTCGCATGACAGAGGCGACAATACGCCCCCCGAAGAGTCTCTAAGCCTTCAGAGTTATTCGGTCGAGCTGCCTTGCCACGTGGCCAACCAAAGCGTATGCGCCACCACAGCCATACGCCCAAATCTTTGCGTGCGCCCCAAAGCCATGCGCTTGGACTCGCTCTTGATCTCTAAAGACAATAGCTAAACTCCTCTCCATGTGCCCAATCCTAGGCGCATCCTGTCAGATCACTCTCCACCAAATCTGAGATCTTTAAGCCACGAACATACGCCATGTGTCCTTCGACTCAGTTCAGTCCACGAAGGGGTGCTAACCACCCAAGATCTCCGCAACCGAAGAATCCTCTCAGCTGCCACGTGTCGGCTCTTCCGCAGCCCACAGGCGCAACAGGAAGGATTCAATTCTCAAATCAGGGCGCATCAACCATGCGCCCCCGCCAGCATCAGCCACATGGCGTTCCCACGTCCAAGCGCATCCGACATATGCGTGCATGAGCAGCCAGCCTGCAATCTATAAATAGAAGGATCATTCCTTCATCACACGCACACAGAGACAAAGACATACATACATACATACTCAGAGAGAAGTACCTCCACAGAGGCCAGAAGAGACACTTAACGTTCGCTTCTCCTCGCAACGCTCCGACATCCAGAGCAACCCAGACCTTCAGAGAATCTGAAATCGTCGTCAGATCGTCAATGGAGCCAACGCATTACTACTCGCTCCATCAACACAGTACCCAGATAAAAACAAAAGTGTACTCCTAGGACTACATTTAAGTCCTACATTGTAACTCTGTTCTGTTTGTGATTAAAATTCCAATCAAAGATTTTAATGGCAAACTGTATAGATGCATGTAAGTATGTAATATGCATGAATGACATGTATGCATGTAATAAAAATAAGTATATGTATGCAACTTAATGATATGTGAATGGATATAATGCATGAACTGAAGTATGCATGTATATGGGATATGAATGAATGATATATATATATATATATATATATATATATATATATGTGTGTGTGTGTGTGTGTGTGTGTGTGTGTGTGTGTGTGTTAAGATAATGTAGTGTATGTATTCACATATATTTTGAGTTAAATATATGAGTTTGTATGCATATATTATATGTATGCATGTATGCATGAATGAATATAATATAATATAGAGTATGCATATATGAATATAATGTATGCAAGTATATAATGTATTCAAATATGTATGTATGCATCTATGTATATATGTATGTATAGGTGCATGAATGAATGCAAGTATGCATATATGATATGTATGTAGGCATGTATGCAATGTATGTATGTATATATGATATGTATGTATGCATCTATGTATGTATATATGCATAGGTACATGAATGAATACAAGTATGCATATATGATATGTATGTAGGCATGTATGCAATGTATGTATGTATACATGATTTGTATGTATGCATGTATGCAATATAAGTATGTATGTATGCATTTCTATAAACTGAGTTAACCTATAACCTTTTACACACATGCATTCATACACCCTTTGATACCATGTATCCCATGTCACATACACCTACCTATCACTAAATCTTAGAACATTAATACATATCCTTTCACACACATGCCAAACACACACACACAATCACTTACTCTTTTACCTCTCCTTCTATATATATATATATATATATATATAGATATATATATATATATATATATATATTTTTTTTTTTTACCTCTCCTTATATATATATATATATATATATATATATATATATATATATATATATATATATATAAACTCTTTTACCTCTCCTTATATATATATATATATATATATATATAAACTATATATATATATAAAATATATATATATATATATATATATATATATATATATAAATATATATATATATATATATATATATATATAGCACCTATATATATATATATATATATTTTTTTTTATATATATATATATATATATATATATATATATATATATATATATATATATATATATATATATATATATATAAATATATATATATATATATAGCACCTATATATATATAGGTGCTATATATATATATATATAAAAATATATATATATATATATATATATATATATATATATATATATATATATATATATATATATATATATATATATATATATATATTTATATATATATATATATATATATATATATATATATATATATATATATATATATATATATATATATTTTGTATATAGCTTTCCTATATATATCTATGTATATGAATATGTGAATGTGAATAATATATATAAATTATATGACTAAGTTTGTGTGCCTTGTTAGCTTATGGTTTAGTTTTGTGCTTGGTTTAGCAAGTAACTTAGGCTATGAGTTAGTAGCTATCTTGGATACTTGATTTGCATAGACTTAGTTTGTTTCGACCTAGAATTGACTAACCTAGACTAGTTGACCATTGTCGACCCAACCCTAGCTAGTTTGACCACAGTTGACTAAAGTTGACCTAGTTTGACTTTATAGTTGACCAGAGTTGACCAAGAGTTGACTTTGACCTAGATTGACTTAGAATCATGTAGATTGCATTATAATTTCAATTACCATATAAATTGAACTCTTTATAACCTGTGTTGCTCTAACTAGGACTCTGTGACTCCAGTTGGCCATCTTTTCATATCAGCTGTTCAGTGTATCAGACGAGTACATCCTCTGACCGTTTCATGCTTGATAGGATTTACATTTATGCTCTAAATTACTTTACTTGATGCTGTCACGTTGTTAACACGGATTGGTACTATATGGATCCCTTCATGAGATGTTATCTCCCTCGGGAGCATCGGGTTACAGTATATCATGTGTGTTTTACTTTCGTCGTGTACTCCGGTGCTTTCACCATTCATGTGCACTCTTGTGATTCATGTACTCTCATGTTCACAGAGCTCCTATGTATACATTCATGTGCACCCACTTATGGGACTTCATATGATATCATGTGTAATAACATAACTTGTCTGGATCCTTGTGTATTGATTAGGGTATGGAGGAGTATAAATAGTCATGTGAACAATTCCAAAGTAGTGTAATCATGTGCAAACTCTTTAGTATACTCATGTGCAAATTTAAGCCGTTCACATGTCTATCTTGTACTCTACATCACTAGCCACTGTTAGTTCTTTACTTATAGTAGATATTTTCTTACAGTCATCTCTTTTACTTCATGTATATTTTTTAGCGTTTCATGTATCTTACTCTATAGCATGCTTACATTTTCTGTCATGATATGAACTGCGTGAGATGTGTTGTGCCCGTTTCTGTCCTGACCGAACCTGTTAAAAATATTACAGGTAACCTGGAGATTCACAGCTAGCCTAGAGGACCAGTAGAGCTTGGAGTAGATTACTAGTTTATGGTTTAGTTTCTCTTTTAGAACTTGTTTTGTAATAAGTGGTGTCTTGAGATTGTTGAGATGTTATTATTTTGGGAGTTTGTTTAAGTTGTTGTTTTGGATTTTATATAGATGTTAGACTCCTGTATTATCTTATCATGCTTAGGTTATGATTGAGTATTATCGTATCTTATACTTGTCCTCCATTCGGGGTTGAGGTTGTGACAGGTACATTATATAATTGTGTGAGTTGTTTATTAGATAGTGACCTAGAACAGCGTTCTACCGTCGACACTGCGGCGTAGGCTGGACGTACCCACTTCTCGTGCCCCTACACTGGGTGCGGGTCGTGACAAAGAAGGATACGGTATGTAGCGAATGTAAAAAAATGAAGCTACCCGATTCGTCTTTAAGTCCAAGAACGTTGTAAGTACCACTAGACCTCTATAATTATTGCGTATGGATTTATTTAGACCTAGTAGAATTGCTAGTCTAGGTGGTAAGTTATATGCATTTGTCATTGTAGATGATTTCTCTAGATACACGTGGGTATATTTTCTTACACGCAAGAACGATACTTTGTCAAAATTTGTCACCTTTTGCAAGAAAGTACGTAATGAAAAAGGTTTCATGATTACTCGCATTCGTAGTGATCATGGCTGCAAATTTGAGAATGCAGAGTTCAAGCAGTTCTGTGACACACACGGTTATTTACATGAGTTTTCCTGTCCTAGGCTCCACAACAAAATGGAGTTGTGGAACGTAAGAACATAACTCTATCTGAAATGGCTAGAGTAATGTTGAACCAGTTTAGTCTACCTATATACTTTTGGGCTGAAGCTGTCAATACAGCGTGCTATATTCTTAATAGGGTTCTGATTCGACCTATATCGAAGAAGAGTCCCTATGAGTTATGGTTTGATAGAACATCCAATATTTTATATTTCAAGATATTTGGTTGTAAATGCTTTATTCTTAATACTAAAGACAACCTGAGTAAATTTGATGAAAAGGCCGATGAAGGTATCTTTTTAGGTTATACGGCAAAGAGCAAAGGGTACAGAGTCTTCAATTAGAGAACCATGATCATCGAAGAATCAATTAATGTCAAGTTTGATGAACTAAATCAACATTCAGTTAATAACGACAATGAAGACGTAAGTACAATTACAGCTACTGCAAAACCTTCATACAAAGATGCAAAACCTTTACACCAAGCACCAACTGAGTCTTCAAGCAAATCACATACAGAACCAGAAGCCGGAACCAGCAATCCTGAGGATATGCCAAAAAAGATGAGATTCTTGGCAGATCATCCAAAGGACTTGGTAATTGGTGAGATTACCAAGGGTGTAAGTACTCGTTCCTCTAATAAAGATATAGCTTCCTGTGTTGCTTTTATCTCACAGCTTGAACCCAAAAACATTGAAGAAGCATATAGTGATAATTTTTGGTTAGATGCTATGCAAGAGGAATTAAACCAATTTGAACGAAATCAAGTATGAAAACTTGTTCCCAAGCCCACTGATCATCTGGTCATTAGCACCCGTTGGGTATTCCGAAAAAAACTAAACGAGAATGGTTTAGTGACTCGTAATAAGGCTCGACTCGTAGCTCAAGGATACAATCAAGAAAAAGGTATCGACTACGATGAGACTTATGCCCCAATTGCGAGATTAGAATCCATTCACATGTTATGTGCATTTGCATGTTTTCATAATTTTAAATTATTTCAAATGGATCTTAAAAGTGCATTTTTAAATGGTTTTATAAAAGAAGAAGTTTATGTAGCTCAACCTCCAAGTTTTACTGATTTCAAAAATCTCTATTATGTTTTCAAGTTGAAAAAAGCCTTAAACGGTTTGAAACAAGCCCCTCGTGCTTGGCACGATCGTCTAAGCTCTTTTCTACTTGACAACGGTTTTTCAAAGGAAAAGGTTGACACTACACTGTTTATAAAATCTTTGAATAGAAATCTTCTTTTGATTCAAATCTATGTAGATGATATCATTTTTGGATCCACTGATGAATCTCTTTGTCAAGAATTTTCAAAGTGTATGCAGAATGAGTTTGAGATGAGCATAATGGGAGAGCTAAAATTCTTTCTCGGACTGCAAATCAAACAAACCAACAATGGGACGTTCATAGATCATGCAAAGTACACAAAAGATTTATTAAAGAAGTTCGACCTGGAAGCAGTCAAACCACTTAGCACTCCAATGGCGACTTCAACCAAGCTTGATATTGATGAATAAGGCAAACCCGTCGACATACGTAAGTATCGAGGTATGATCGGTAGCTTACTGTACTTAACTGCTGTCGACCTGATATTATGTTTAGTTTTTGCTTATGTACACGTTTTCAAGCCAATCCTAAGGAATCACATCTGTGCGCAGTTAAGCGTATCTTCCAATACCTTAGAGGCACTTCTTCTGTCGGCTTATGGGATCCTAAAACCACGTCGTTTGACCTAACTGGTTATTCTGATGCTGATTTTGCGGGATGTAAAGTAGATAGAAAAAGTACTACTAGCACATGTCATTTCCTAGGAAAAGCCCTAGTCTCTTGGTTTAGCAAGAAGTAAAATTTTGTTGCATTATCAACAACTGAGGCTGAATATATCGCCGCAGAATGTTGTTGTGCAAAAATTTTATGGATGAAGCAAACTTTAGAAGACTTTGGATTACATTTCACACACATACCTATTTTCTGTGATAGCACTAGTTCTATTAATTTGTCTAAGAATCTAGTATGTCATTCTCGTACTAAGCATATCGAGATTCGACATCATTTTCTTAGAGATCATCAACTAAATGGAGATATAGACCTTTTATACATAGAAACACAGAATCAATTGGCTGACACTTTCACAAAACCTCTAGTGGAAGATCGTTTCAATTATTTACGTCGAGAATTAGGAATTTTATATGTCAATAATATTAAATAATTTTGTTATATTAATCTTTTTAATACTTAATAACTATTTTCGAGACAAGCCTACAAAGAGTCTGTCTGTCACCATGACTACGGTCAAAGCGAAGCGGTACTTAATTGTTCTTCGGTGAACTCCCGTTAGCTGGGACAGTACTCCTACATCTAATCTGAAACAGACGCTAAGTAACGAAAGTTAATTTATAAAATAATATTAATTATATTATTTGAAGTTTAAAATTACTAAACTTTGAATTAAATATTTGAAATGAGTTGATGAAAAGGATGTGGCCCACAAATTTTATTTAAAAACCCAGGAGAACCCTAGGCGAATTCGGCCCAAGTTCGTTCCAAATTCGGCCAGAGTTCTGTTGGTGCTGTAAGTTTTTATGTCAGAACCCGAGCCCCCCTCCTCTTCATCTCTTCCAAACTTCATCTAAACAGCAGCAGCAGCCGAAGGTCCCTCCAAACCCTAGCTCTTCTCCACTCATTTTCTTTCAATCTACGTGGAGAAATCAATCCAAACTTTGGATTCGTGCGAATAATCACGTCCTCTTTAACGTACTTGATTCTCGGAAGGTATAACTCCTTCTTTCCTCCACTTTCAATTTCGTAGGGTTATCTAGTTTTGGAAAGGATGCCTAAGGGATTCAATCCTTCCAAGAGGAAGAAGACTAATGCCAGTGAAGAGACATTATCTTCAGATCCGAATACAGATTCCATCTTTTCCCCGGTCCAATTGGGTGACGGCGTGTCGGATGAGTTTTACTTCAAAACTCATGACCAAGCTTTTCTATGGTATGCCGACTTTGCCATGCGTACAATATGCACAGGCGCTCAGATCAAATGGACTATATTTCTAGACCATCGTCCTTTGTTTGAGGCATTAGGGTTACACCGTCTCGTTATCCAATAATTCCCTATAGCTACTAATGCCCTTCGACTATTTTACTGTAACTTCGTGTTAGACACTTTTACCGCAAGAACTCGTATTGACGGGATCGATATCGAGTTCGATGATGTGTTGCTAGCGAAAATCGATATCGACAGTTACAATCCTACCTCCTTAGAAAAATTTTGTCCTCGAAATTTGAAACGGTTATACTCTTCTCTAGGTCAAGCTCCCAACAATCAAAGTCTACTAAATTTTATCCTAAATTAATTAACATGCAATTCAGGGAATCAAAACACATGCATGGTTTTAAATCTCTACAATATCATGTTATTTCAGTCTTCATTGGGGTTTTTTATTTAATCTAGCATGATCATCACATATGCAAACTAAAGGTACTAAGAGGGCAATCATCAATCAATGGACGGAAAGAAACAGATAAAAAAAAGGAAGTACAAGACCTAATCTCCTAGACCAATGCCTGCAGGATCCTCAACTGTAATCGCAAAAGCCCTGTCCTGGCGGGGTATATCCCGCTGCTGGTGTGGGGCGTAATGCGGTGCCATAGGTGACCTACCATGTGCTCCCTAAGCTGCACGACGATAGTTCGAAGGACAATCCGTCGTCTGATGCCCCTCAGTGCCAGAGTATAGGCACACACCCAAACGTCTCCTGCAAACCTCCCAGAGATTTCCGGACCTCTTGCAGTAGTGGCAAGTGGGTGCCTGCTGCGTCGGTCCCTGTAGCTGCTGCCGGGGCACCTGCTAAATTGGTGCCCTAACCGGAGCTGGAATCTGCTGCGGGCATTGCAGAATAGAATGATGCTGGAGTTGAGGGCGCTTAGCAGCCCCCGCGCTGCTAGTAGTCCCCGAAAACAGATCACGATCCCTCTTGGGCTTCAGGCCCCACTCCCGCTCTACCTTGCGAGCCTCCGCAAAGATCTCGATATAGGTCGCATAGAAATAGGGAATAAGGATCTTGATATCCCAGATCAATCCCTCTCTAAAGCGGCTCGCCGTGATCTCCGGCTCACGTACCATGTACTCTGCGTATCGGCTCAGTCTGTCGAACTCCGTAGCGTACTCCTCTACAGAAAAACTACCCTGCTGGAGGTGTTGAAACTGCCTCGCTAAGTCAATCTTGTATGTAGGAGAAAAGTACTTCTCCTTGAACTCGGCCCAGTTATGGCCCTCCCCCGTAAGGTCTGGTTCGTTCCTGAACCAGGTGCGAGCAATGTCTAACAACTGTAGCCCCACCGCCTCGACCTTCAGGTTATCTGCTAGGCGGAAAGCCCTCATCTGACGCTCGATGTCCTCGAGCCAGTCGTCAGCATATACTACGCCCTCAGTCCCGCCAAAGTCAGGAGGCCCCAGTTTCTTGAAGTCCTGGATATTGCCCGGCCTCGGATGCGCTTCCTGATGCGGAGTCCTCTGCTCTACGGCTGCTAGAGCCAACTGATGTGCATCCCTCACGTCCTGACGCATCGCGTCTATCTGCCTCTGCTGAGCCTCAGTCTGGACTCGCTGGACCTCCATCATCTGCCGAAGAAAGGCAAACATCTGCCCCATATCGGTAGGTAGTGGAGGCGGAGGAGACAGATCCTCGACTACAGACGGAGGAGTCTGATGTGCAGGAGGAAGAACACCCACGACTGCTCCTACCGCAGCGACCTCTGGGACAGTCCTCGCAACTGGTGGAGGAGCGCCCCCGACTGCTGCTGTAGATGCACCAACAGCAAGAGAAGTGACTAGCTCAGGTCCGTGAGATGTGGCGGACCTCTCAGTATCCACAGGCTCCAAATGCTGAGATCGAGTCATCACCATCCTGAGGACAGATCAAAAGAAAGAAGTCAATATGGCACAAGATAGATCATATCAAAGGAGGACAATTAGAGTATAAGTAATCAGCATTTGGAAATGACTGGTGTATAGAAGCAAATTGGAAGTTTCCTAATTGTGATTGAGTACCCTTAGCCTATAGCCTATATCTTCTAAAATAATAGCAGGCTCGTAGCAGCACTCTAAGTCGAGCACCACTACGACATCGTACTAATTGCGACTTCTGACCTGCATGGGCCACCACTAAAAAAGTGTCACGACCAGCACCCGAGGTAAGGGTACGAGTGCGTAACAGCGTCCCAGCCTATGTCACAGAAATGGCATAGAACGTTGTCTAGGTCTACCATTTATCAATAGTTATAATATCAAAACCTGTCGAGAATGGTCAACTCCGAACGGAGGACAAGCAATGACAATATAATATACTCAATCACAAACTCTAAGAATGACGATAGATAATACTGAAAGATAAAGACAATAAGATTTATAAATATCATCCTGGAAATCCAACACAGAATAATACAAGTCCAAAATCTCTAAGTCAACAATCTCAAAACAAATAACTAACAATAATAACAAGCCATAGTAATCTGGAGACTGTAATGACCCGCTCCGCCCTAGCGGAACGCCGATTCAAACGGCAAGTGCAACGACTCAAACGAGCCGTCGACCCGTAGAGTTGGCATCGACCTGAAGAAGAATCGATGCAAGGCTTACATTGTCCCATCAAGATGAATTCAGACTTATACTTTCAAAGGCGCGCTCGGAGTATCGCTCGGCCGATGCGAACATCGCTAAGGTGGGTGGCTCCGATGAACCCGTCTTTGCTTAGCCTAGACACATACAATACGGACACTATTGCTAGAATCACTAGGAGATAACACCGCGCATGCTAATAAATGACTCAACGCACCTAGCTAAGGGAATAATCCCATCTTGTATGCTTGTATAGAATATGGAAATGTGAGAACTCTCGCCACCGCGCTTCATGCTCGTGCTAAGGCACAAGCTTACATTTAAGTTCCTATGCGTTCAACAATGAAACAATGAATGGATTACAACAATGAAACGGGAAGACTATCAACATAGTCGTTCCGAGTAGAGTATAGCAACATTGAAAGATTATGGGACCGATGGGTCGCCAAGGCGACTCCCGCACGGGGAGTTACATAATATGTGAATGAAAGAATGAATAGATAAGTGAATGAATGAACCAACGAATGAATGAATGAATACGTGAATGAATCAATGAACGAAAATACGTGGGAAAGAAAGAAAGAAAAGAATGAATGAATAAAAGATAAGAAAGAAAGGAATGGTTAGCGACAGGTATGACGGGCACGTGCAACGGGGCTCGCTACCCGTGCTGCACGGACGCCAACCTGGTCGATAATGCATTATGGCTAAGGGTTAGCCTACGGCTCGGAGACATCCGTTAAGTTTAAATGACAAATAAAAAGAAAACGAAATGGTCGTGGACAATCCACTAGTATACGGGAGGTGGGAGATATAAGGGATTTCCAGCGGCACGGTCAAAGTGTGAAGGACGTGCCGGTCCGGACGAAAATCAAAATTTGGCTGACGTACAGGCCTGAGTGCGGGCTTGGCCACCAGGGGACGTAAGGCCTGATATTTTAAAAGACTATCAAGGTGTACCATGCCGCATGCCATGATAGGTAAGAAATTACCAAGGGGGAAGATATGTCCAAATTGGCTTATGATGCCAGCGATCGATGCATATAGATTAAGTGGGCTTTGCTGGTGGCAATCCACGTGCAAGTCCTTGCATTGAAATCAAAGTAGTTTAAGTTAACTAAATGAAGTACCTTCTGAACAGGCTTTAATATAACACACCAGATAATCGAGAGTACTTCGGCAAAGGAGTTAGAAAATACGCCTACGACGTTCTAGGACCCGAGGCAGGGACACGCCCTTGACATTGAAAGTTCACATGAATCACATTAAGTTATTTCCTATAAATTGTTGACTAACTTGGTTTACTTTGGACAGGGAAGGCCAGACGATAAGTATGGATAAGTCGTGCATGTATTTCCATACAACACATTGAATTTGGCAACATGAGATAGGTTATGAAATATGCATGAAACTGATCCTAAGGAAAGATTAGAAAGACAATGAATGACAGACGGTGCATGAAAGTAAATAGAATGTATTTGGTAATGATAGCATTGTGGGCGAGCTAGCCTCCCCACCAGTGTATAACAATGTACTGATAACCCCACAGTCTGCTTGTAGGATGCCGGAGACATCGTCGGGTGCGGAGCTTCCCTTGAACGTGCTAAGGTGCGGAGCCATCTCTAGAGCCTTAGAGCGTTGTAAGGAGCTTGAGCACCATATACAGGACATAATGTATCGGAACATCGCCATGAATCATTTCATGTTGTAAGCCACTTGGCACGCCTTTTATGTTTCAGAGAGAGAGAGAGCTTGAGCGATTTGTAATATCAGCCTAGCGCCGCTTGTAAACTTTTTGAATATCAATAAAGAGTTAAATTCGCTTCAATTTGCGTTCATTTTACTTTTCGCTGCAAATGGGGACACTTTGTACGACTCTGTGGCCTAGCTCAAATCGGTCGTTTCTGGACTTGGCCTTGTACGGGCGCAACCTAGGCCCGTGCGGCATCACGCCTTAGCGAGGGCGATCGCTCCTACGGGAGCGGGGCATGACAGATTGGTATCAGAGCACGGCTTTACGTCCTTGGACTTCATTTCGATTTTCTCAGTTTTGAAAGCTCGTTGAAACAAAAGAAGTGTACGCTCTCTCTCGTTGTGCCTTGGGATGTTCTATACAATAAGTCTAATATTTTCAAAAGCTCGTACAAGTACTCGGTTGAACGGGATCATTAGGCGAAGGCCTTTGTGCCGAACCATGACGTACTTGAGTTGGAAGGAACCGATGCTAAGAGTTAGCAAATGCAAGACGTACTTGAATAACCTTACGCTGACAATAGCGAACGAGTACACGAGACCGAAGTATAGTTCGAACGGAATGGTTATGTACGCAGCCTTTTGGCTAAGTTGTGCGAAGTATCGCGCACCTAGACCTTCTGGTGCGAACGAGTTTGCGAGCGAGATCGGCTATCGCTCGGACATGAATAAGTGAGACTTAGAACATATGTTGATAGAGACGCTATTTGACCAACGCTAAAGCGAGCATGAGAGATGGTTCTTAGACTTTGAGGAATGGACGAACGCGCGATTGAACACATCGATTGGGAATCGAATGATCTTTTGAGGATTTGTAGAATGACTTGACTCCGAGTGGTGTATGTGACAGCTTCAAGGAAGAATAAGAATGAGTGTCGATGACTAGTCGAGTGGCTCGAATCCTGAGTGGTATATGGACGACATAGAAATCGTTCGAGTGAGACTAAAGGATGTACGGATAGAACGAGTATGTCGGCAAGCGATGATATCGCGCAAGCCTTAAAACAAGTAACGCTTAGTTGGTTTTGACTTCGAGAGACTCAAACGAGATATCGTTCGGACGAATTAAGAATGAGTAGTATGAATCATGAAACGAATGGAGGTCTTGGTCGAGAAAACATAGAAGATCGTGCATGTGACTTTGAATTTAGTTGAATGGATTGAAACTTGAGTTAAGGTGAATTACTCATGGACGAGATCAGGAATAGCACGGTCGGAAGATAGCGTGCATAGGAAATGTTGATTTGAAGATACGAAAATGACTAAGGAATTGAAATTGATGTTGCTCGATGAAGAGTTAGCACGCGACAATATGAATTGAGGAAATTAAGTTGCATGACTTGGAATTTATTGCAAAAGGAAGATCGTCAGGTTATGTACATCATCGATAGTATTGAGGCGTATCAAAGATCGATGTACAATAACTCGGGGGTACTCTGATTCGATAAATGATGATCGTGCTAGAAGTTATTGTTTGAAGGATGCTATGTTGGAATTGAATGTTTGGAACGAGGAAGGAAAGTGACTTGATTGTTCGGTGATAACCACAATGACAACGATCTTGTCTTGTGCGAGCGCAACTCCAGCCTCGTACATACGTCACGTCAGATTTGGGACGATCGTTCCGCGTGAGCGTTGGCATGGTGATTAATGTCCAACGGGAATGGTCGAACTCAAAATCTCATGGCATGACAATTTTGATTGCTTCGAATTGTGGTTTGAAGCGAAGATGAATTCGAGGATTGTTAGGACTTGCGATTGAAAAATGAGAAAACTTGAGGATTGAGTAGACCCAATCCGCGTATCAAAAATGAGCAAGTCTAGACGCAACGCAAGAGTTACGTCCCGATGAGAACGATTATTCTGCGGAAATGTCGACATGGTGATTCATGTCCGCCGTGGATAATCAGACTTGCGTGAGATTGGGGCGCGATATATTGCAAGGCTAGACGACCTTGTGATCGACTACGTGAATTGGATAGGTGAACTGTATCAAAACATACTTGAAGAGATAGATTATGATAATTGCTAGTACGGACGTACGATATTAACATGTCGAGGATTTGGTTGAGGATAACCTATCATAGGATGACTTTTCTAACGAGCTCGGACTTGGAACGGAGAATGTGTTGAGGTGAATAGGGTGAACGCTGCTGGATGTTTAGAAATTTGAGTGGAGCAAACTTGGGTAGAAACTCCCGTACAAATGAACAAATGGTTTGACCATAGGATTTGGGACGAGCGTCGTGCAACGACCTTGCACAATGAGCCACAGACTTGACTCATAACTATGACCTGTGAGATGACCTAGTGGATAGGCGGACGACCCTATGCCGAGTGATTGAACCTGTGCGATTGACATTACAATATCGTCTGGACGGACGATAAACTTGGGGCAGCAAGACTTAGAGTAGGACGGGGAACAGGGAGTGTGCGTGAACGACGGTGAGATTGGCCCCAAACGAAGGAAATGATAGAAATAAATGATGCGCAAGTAAAGTTAGGATAACGAATTGAATCGTAGATAGAAAGATATACTCGATGATGGTACAATACTTGGTCTTGAATCGGACGGAAATTACTTAGACTTGGTCGACCCCGCTAAGAAGAAATCGTATTGATCTTATTGACAAGAGTGCTTGAGGAGCGAATCGAATAATCTCGAGGACCGAGATAAATGATATGTGATACACACATGAGTTCGGTTTTAAATCGAAGTTAGCAAAACCATCGGCAAATCGAAACTATCACGAGTAGCTTGTCCGACTTCGCTAGTCGCTAAGCTTGGTTGAAATGTATGTATTTAGGGGATGCCTTGAATGCGTGCACTATCCAAACTCTGCGATATGATGAAATCGAATGCAGCTGCAAGTGGGTGTTGAGATGCGCATAAACGAATGAGTGAGTTTGCCTCAGCTTACGTCTCTCGTATTTGATAAATTATAACGTACCTCGTACGACTATTTCAGTCTCATGACACATCGAAACAGCAACCAAATCGAAGAAACACTTGAATTGAATAAGTGCCACCAACTCTAAAATGAATGAAAAGTTATTAAATAAAATCGACCAAACGTATGCGACACGGAACTTCGAAAGGTACCGAGCATGGTTCGATGCCATCGAACGATAAAGCCATTCGATAAGGATTGTCTAAGAAACGTGACGACACGAGTCAAGGAACGGTAGGATGACCTGCACTCAGGAAGTCTCGAGGACGAGACTTGTTTTGAGTGGTGTATTACGTAATGACCCGCTCCGCCCTAGCGGAACGCCGATTCAAACGGCAAGTGCAACGACTCAAACGAGCCGTCGACCCGAAGAGTTGGCATCGACCTGAAGAAGAATCGATGCAAGGCTTACATTGGCCCGTCAAGATGAATCCAGACTTAGACTTTCAAAGGTGCGCTCGGAGTATCGCTCGGCCGGTGCGAACATCGCTAAGGTGGGTAGCTCCGATGAACCCATCTTTGCTTAGCCTAGACACATAACAATACGGACACTATTGCTAGAATCGCTAGGAGATAACACCACGCATGCTAATAAATGACTCGATGCACCTAGCTAAGGAAATAATCCCATCTTGTATGCTTGTATAGAATATGGAAAAGGAATATAGAAATGTGAGAACTCTCGCCACCGCGCTCCATGCTCGTGCTAAGGCACAAGCTTACATTTAAGTTCCTTATGCATTCAACAATGAAACAATGAATGGATTACAACAATAAAACGCGAAGACTATCAACATAGTCGTTCCGAGTAGAGTATAGCAACATTGAAAGATTATGGGACCGATGGGTCGCCAAGGCGCCTCCCGCACGGGGAGTTGCATAAAATGTGTGAATGAAAGAATGAATGGATAAGTGAATGAATGAGCCAACGAATGAATGAATGAATACGTGAATGAATCAACGAACGAACAATACGTGTGAAAGAAAGAAAGAAAAGAAAGAATGAATAAAAGATAAGAAAGAAAGGAATGGTTAGCGACAGGTATGACGGGCACGTGCAACGGGGCTCGCTACCCGTACTGTACGGACGCCAACCTGGTCGATAACGCATTATGGCTAAGGGTTAGCCTACGGTTCGGAGACAGTCGTTAAGTTAAAATGACAAACAAAAAGAAAACGAAATGGCCGTGGACAATCCACTAGTATACGGGAGGTGGGAGATATAAGGGATTTCCAGCGGCACGATCAAAGTGTGAAGGACGTACCAGTCCGGACGGTAATCAAAATTTGGCTTACGTACAGGCCTGAGTGCGGGCTTGGCCACCAGGGGACGTAAGGCCGGGTATTTCAAAAGACTATCAGGGTGTACCAAGCCGCACGCCATGATAGGTGAGAAATTACCAAGGGGGAAGACATGTCCAAATTGGCTTGTGATGCCAGCGACCGATGCATATAGATGAAGTAGGCTGTGCTGGTGGCAATCCACGTGCAAGTCCTTGTATTGAAATCAAAGTAGTCTAAGTTAATTAAATGAAGTACCTTCTGAACAGGCTTGAATATAACACACCAGATAATCGAGAGTACTTCGGCAAATGAGTTAGAAAATACGTCTACGACATGCTAGGACCTGAAGCAGGGACACGCCCTTGACATTGAAAGTTCACATAAATCACGTTAAGTTATTTCCTATGAATTGTTGACTAACTTGGTTTACTTTGGACAGGGAAGGCCAGACGGTAAGTATGGGAAAGTCGTGCATGTATTTCCATACAACACATTAAATTTGGCAACACGAGATAGGTTATGAAATATGCATGAAACTGATCCTAAGAAAAGATTAGAAAGACAATGAATGATAGACGATGCACGAAAATAAATAGAACGTGTTTGGTAATGATAGCATTATGGACGAGCTAGCCTCCCCACCAGTGCATAACAATGTACTGATAACCCCACAGTCTGCTTGTAGGATGCAGGAGACGTCGTCGGGTGCGGAACTTACCTCGAACGTGCTAAGGTGCGGAGCCATCTCTGGAGCCTTGCAGCGTTGTAAGGAGCTGGAGCACCATATACAGGACATAATGTATCGGAACATCGCCATGAATCATTCCATGTTGTAAGCCACTTGGCACGTCTTTTATGTTTCAGAGAGAGAGAGAGAGCTTGAGCGATTTGTAATATCAGCCTAGCGCCGCTTGTAAACTTCTTAAATATCAATAAAGAGTTGAATTCGCTTCAATTTGTGTTCATTTTACTTTCTGCTGCAAATGGGGACACTCTGTGCGACTCTGTGGCCTAGCTCAAATCGGTCGTTTCTGGACTTGGCCTTACACGGGCGCAATCTAGGCCCGTGCGGCATCACGCCTTAGCGAGGACGATCGCTCCTACGGGAGCAGGACGTGACAAAGACAGAATGCAGTACTATACTAAACCAGCTAACTATACCAAGGCCTCATCTGCTAGAGCTAGCCCCTGCTGCACTAGGGTATCCAACTCTGTACCAACCATGTCATGAGGACCGTAATAAGTAGGGCACTCCTCCTCATCATTTGTAATATTTTCAACAGGTCCAGTCAGGACGGAAATGAGTACAAAATCTCAAACAATAGTTCTAGTTATACAATATTAAAAATGTAGCAGTAGATAGAAAGAATATACTAGGTAAAGTAGAGCGTACATACATCCTGACAGGGTATATCAAAACTGTAATGAGATAAGGTAAGAAAACAGTATATGACATGTACAAAAATTTAGAACTGCTATCTATGTGAGTTTAGCACTAGTTTCAACATGTGATCGGCTTAGAACTTAATACAATATTTAGCCCGGCTAATCATACGTGAGTGTATGATTAATACTATACAGTGAGGATACAATGGTGATACAATGCTGGTACTATGGGGTATTGATCACATATCTACGCTAACACCCCCATCCCTGACTAATATAGTGGATCCAACCATGACACGTCATGACACGTGATTCTCTGAGAAGGTAGCTAGCCTTCGCAGGAATCCTGTCTATACAATGCACAAGGAACTAGGAAAGACTTGCTCAGGATATACCAAGAAATACAAGGAATAACATCTCATGACGGAATCCAGAAATACCAATACGTGTGAACAATGTGTCCAAAGAACAAGGATATCTACACTAAATACAAGAAACATAGACGATATCATAAAACAGAAATATTATCAGAGAATGTACTCGCCTGGGACCCAAACGACTGATGAAAAATAGATGTCTGAATTGGAGTCTCGAAATCCTAGTTAAGGCAATAAAGGTTATGATTCTAAGTCAAATCTAGGTCAAAGTCAACTCTAAGTCAAACCTGGTCAACTGTCTAGGTCAAACTAGGTCAAAAAAAGTCAAACTAAGTCATATTAGGTCATACTAGGTCATACTAGGTTATTGCAAGTCAAGCAAGTCAAACTAGGTCAATCTAGGTCAAGGGTTGACTTACAGTTGACTTTTGGTCAACTAGTCAACTCTGGTCAAATTTGGTCAACCAAGTCAACATTGGTCAAACTAGGAGTTAAACTTGGGTTAAACTTGAAATCAATCTAGGTTTTCCCATGTATCACATCTATATATATATCACTATAATATACGAAGTAAACCCTCTAATCTCATCCATAACCTATAGACGAAACCTGCCCTCTAGTATTAATATCTAACTAGTATCATATCTAAGATACTAACTTGGTTTCCCAAACCAAGATACCAACTTGGTCTCCTTCTCAAAACTCTAATCCATACTCACACACTAACTTATCTCTAGGATACTAACACCCTAACAATATCCTACAACTAAGATATCCAACAAAACTCTAACATCCTATTATCTTAACTTATATCCTAACAATAACATACTCTAACTTATATCTATCTACTAACCAACTATAACTCTATATCTATATCACTAACTCACTCTCCAACTAACTACAAGACACTAACTAACCCACTAATAAACACTCACACACACACTCAAAATGGGAGGGTATATGGGCTGTCCAAGGGGCTGTCAAGTGCCAAATGGGGCTGCCTTGTGCAGCCCCTATACTGCTGCTAGAATTCCTCCATGCCAAGCCAGCAACCAGCCAAGGCCTAGTCAGGCCTAGGCTGGGCAGCACCCTGCTGCTAGCTCCTACTGCTACTCCTCAAACCTTCATCCCCTCTTATCATATCCAATTCACCTATAACATGCATACACCATACATATAGACATATATCTATATGCATTCAGATTTATTAATCTGCATATAAATCCAAACTTATAACTAAACCAAATATAAATCCAATTCCTATATCATAACCCAAATAGAAACCAATCTCAGGTATCAGTTCCCTCATTCTTTCACTAAAACATTCATTCACCCATTCACTCACTAAATTACCTCTCCTTTAACTCATAGCCACTCTCTACCAACATAACAACACAACACAAGTCTCATACTCTCAAATCCACAACCAAGACACAATACCACTCTCTTTACACATCACAAACATGTCAAAACACAACCCAAGTAGGAGTATGAAACTGAATTTGAAATTCTATTTCAAAATCCCTAAATTCGAATTTACCTCTTAAACTCATTTCGATATACAACAGCAGGTATCAGTCCCTTCATAAAATGAACCTAGATCAAGACAAAACATGAAACCCAAACCTTTTGGAAACAAAACCAAAACAAAGTAACAAGTATGAACTGAATTAATATCACTTTCGAAATACCTTTGAAATCAAAAATTGAAAATACCCTTTTTGAATTTAATTTAAAAACCTACATTTAACATGTATCAGTCAACACTAAATCGGACCCGAATACGCTGAAAACCTACACTACTCTGTGTCACAGGGAGGGGGTCGTGTGTGTCAACATTGGGGGGGTCTAACGTGTCCACACAGTGTCATAATTCGTGTCACGAAGTGTCAAAACTAGGTATCAGTAAAATGGTATAGTACAGTGAAAGAGGGGGCTCGTGCATGTGTGTCGAGCCCTCTAGGACACGACACACGAACCCACAAGTGTCGTGCACGTGTCCACAGTTAGTCTAGGTCTAGGGCTAGGGTTTGGGTAGCCTGACACGAGTCCAAGTGTCCTCGTGTCCGTGCACGAAGTGCGTATCTGAGGTACTTGTGCGCGCGCGTGTGCGTGTGTGTGCGACCCGTGCAGATCGAATATCTCCTAAACTACTCGATGATTTCACCTCAATTTTTATGTGCTTAATCTCAGTGATTGCCCATACCCACACACCAATTTTTAGGTCACGGGGTGTTGTGTTGTGTCCGCTAGGACACCCGAGCAGCAGGACACTGCACGACAGTGTCGTATTAAAATCTCGTGTCCAAAAACGGTGTCCAAAATACCCTAAATGCAACTCAGTCATTCACGAATCAAAACCCCACCTATTAGGCTACCCAAATCTGAAATTTGTTTTAAAATTGGTTAAAAAATTAATCCATTGAGACATTTCACCAAACACCTTCAACTACGATCCGATACGTGTCCGATACGCATATCAAAAGGACATGAAATCCTACCAAACTTGGGCTACACCTAGGGGAACCCTAAATGAATGCATCTATGAAAAAAATCATGATTTTAATGGGTGTAGATAGGTTTACCTATTGAGAGTTGGAATATCAATATAAAAGGCCTAGTATCGATGTCTTCCTCGATTTGCAACGGTCCCAAAGCTTTCAAACCCTTGCTAGCTATCCACCAATGGCTTCTACTACTGTAGGGGAGCCCAATGCAAAAGATTAGGCTCAATTTGGACTTGATTTGATGAAATGGAGTGATTTGGGGAAGAACACTAAACTAGGGTTTTGTTTGTTTAAAGAAGGAGGCAAGGGGGTGTCATTAAGTGTTTAAATGGGGGGAGAGGCTCCTTATGGCAGCCTAGGGTTAGGGTTTATATGTAGATGGATGGCTAAGGCTTCTCCACCTAAATCTAAGTCCATTCATTGGTCCAATTTAGTCCTAAGGCTTTCTTTCTACAAATATCTTAAGCAAAATATCCTACTACAATAATATCTAGATATTATTAACCTTGTCATTAAGTGGATATTTCTAATCTGATCTCTAGGACCATGGTTAAGCTCTAGATTAGGGAAATTCTAGGTTAAGGCCTAAACTATCAATTAGCACATTACCAAAAGGCTAAAATCCATATTAATTCAAAAGTCACCAAATGATCAAAATACCCTTAGCCTAAAAAATGGAAATTTGCTAAACTAAACACTCGGTTAGGTCTCCGTGGTCATGGTTAGTCTCTAGGCTAAATAGTTTCTAGGGTTGTATTAACAAACAGCAAAATTATAATATACCAATTTAAATAGTATTAATTTAATTAAAATTTACCAAAATTATGGAAAACTGAGAAATGACAAAATTACCCTTAATTTTGAAAACAGACAGTTACAATCCTACCCCCTTAGAAAAATTTTGTCTGCGAAATTCGAAACGGTTATACTCTTCTCTAGGTCAAGCTCCCAACAATCAAAGTCTACTAAATTTTATCCTAAATTATATAACATACAATCCAGGGAATCAAAACACATGCATGGTTTTAAATCTCTACAGTATCATGTTATTTCAGTCTTCATTGGGATTTTCTATTTAATCTAGCATGATCATCACATATGCAAACTAAAGGTACTAAGAGGGCAATCATCAATCAATGGGCGGAAAGAAACAGGTAAAAAAGAAAGTGCAAGACCTAAACTCCTAGTCCAATGCCTGCAGGATCCTCAACTGTCATCGCAAAAGTTCTGCCCTGACGGGGTATATCCCGCTGCTGGTGTAGGGCGTGATGCGGTGCCATAGGTGGCCTACCCTGTGCTCCCTGAGCTGTACGACGATGGTTCGAAGGACAATCCCTCGCTTGATGCCCCTCGGTGCCACAATATAGGCACACACCCAAACGTCTGCTACAAACCTCCCAGAGATTTTCGGACCTCTTGCAGTAGTGGTAAGTGGGTGCCTGCTGTGTCGGTCCCTACTGCTGCTGCTGGGGCACCTACTGAATTGGTTCCCTAACCGGAGCAGGAATCTGCTGCGGGCATTACAGAATAGAATGATGCTGGAGTTGACGGCACTTAGCAGCCCCCGCGCTGCTAGTAGTCCCCGAAAATAGATCACGATCCCTCTTGGGCTTCAGTCCCCACTCCTGCTCTACCTTGCGAGCCTCCACAAAGATCTCGGTATAGGTCGCATAGAAAGAGGGAATAAGGATCATGATATCACAGATCAATCCCTCTCTAAAGCGGCTCGTCCAGATCTCCGGCTCACGCACCATATACTCTGCATATCGGCTCAGTCTGCCGAACTCCGTAGCGTACTCCTCTACATATAAACCACCCTGCTGGAGGTGCTAAAACTGCCTCGCCAAGTCAATCGTGTCTGTAGGAGAAAAGAACATCACATTGAAGAGGACCTTGAACACGGAACAGGTATGGCCCTCCCCCGCAAGGTCTGGCTCATTCCTGAACCAGGTGCGAGCAATGTCTAACAACTGTAGCCCCATCGCCTCGACCTTCAGGTCGTCTGCTAGGCGGGAATCCCTCATCTGACGCTCGATGTCCTCGAGCCAGTCGTCAGCATATACTACGCCCTCAGTCCCGCCAAAGTCACGAGGCCCCAGTTTCTTGAAGTCCTGGATATTGTCCGGCCTCGGATGTGCTCCCTAATGCGAAGTCCTCTGCTCCACGGTTGCTAGAGCCAACTGATGTGCATCTATCATGTCCTAACGCATTGCGTCTATCTGCCTCTGCTGAGCCTCAGTCTGGACTGGCTGGGCATCCATCATCTGCCGAAGGAGGGCAAACATCTGCCCCATATCGGTAGGTAGTGGAGGCGGAGGAGACAGATCCTCGACTACAGATGGAGGAGTCCGATGTGCAGGAGAAAGAATACCCACGACTGCTCCTACCGCAGCGACCTCTGGGACAGTCCTCGCAACTGGTGGAGGAGCGCCCCTGACTGCTGCTTTAGATGCACCGACTGCAGGAGAAGTGACTAGCTCAGGTCCGCGAGATGTGGTGGACCTCTCAGTATCCACAGGCTCCAAATACTGAGATCGAGTCATCACCATCCTGAAGACAGATCGAAAGAAAGAAGTCAATATGGCACAAGATAGATCATATCAAAGGAGGACAATTAGAGTATAAGTAATCAGCATTAGGAAAGGACAGGTGTATAGAAGCAAATTAGAAGTTTCCTAATTGTGATTGAGTACCCTTAGCCTATAGCCTATATCTTCTAAAATAATAGCAAGCTCATAGCAGCACTCTAAGTCGAGAACTACTACGACATCACACTAATTACGACTTCTGACCTGCATGGACCACCTTTAAAAATGTGTTACGACTCGCACCCGAGGTAAGGATATGAGTGCGTAACAACGTCCCAGTCTACGTCGCAGAAATGGCGTAGAACGCTGTCTAGGTCTACCATCTATCAATAGTTATAATATCAAAACCTGTCGAGAATGGTCAACTCCGAACGGAGGACAAGCAATGACAATATAATATACTCAATCACAAACTCTAAGAATGACGATAGATAAAACTGAAAGATAAAGACAACAAGATTTATAAATATCATCCTAAAAATCCAACACAGAATAATAGAAGTCCAAAATCTTTGAGTCAACAATCTCAAAACAAATAACTAACAATAATAAAAAGCCAAAGTAATCTGGAGACAGAGTCCAGTACTATACTAAACCAGCTAACTATACCAAGGCCTCATCTGCTAGAGTTAACCCCTGCTGCGCTAGGGTATCCAACTCTATTCCAACCACGTCATGAGGACCGTAATAGGTAGGGAACTCCTCATCATCATCTGTAATATTTTCAACAGGTCCAGTCAGGACGAGAACGAGTACAAAATCTCAAACAACAGTTCTAGTTATACAATATTAAAAATGTAGCAGTAGATAGAGAGAATATACTAGGTAAAGTAGAGCATACATGTTTCCTGACCGGGTATATCAAAACTGTAATGAGATAAGGCAAGAGAACAGTATATGACATGTACGAAAATTTGGAACTGCTATCTATGTGAGTTTAGTACTAGTTTCAACATGTGATCGGCTTAGAACTTGATACAATGTTTGGCCTGGCTAATCATACGTGAGTGTATGATTATCACTATATAGTAAGGATACAATGGTGATACAATGCTGATACAATGCTGGTATTGTGGGGTATTTATCATATATCTACGCTAACACCTCCATCCCTGACTAATATAATGGATCCAACCATGACACGTCATTCTCTGAGAAGGTAGCTAGCCCTCGAAGGAATCCTGTCCATACAATGCACAAGGAACTAGGAAAGACTTGCTCACGATATACCAAGAAATACAAGGAATAACATCTCATGACGAAATCCAGACAATACCAATCCGTGTGAACAATGTGTCAAGAGAACAAGGATATCTACACTAAATACAAAAAATATAGACGATATCATAAAACAAAAATATTATCAGAGAATGTACTCGCCTGGTACCCTGAACGACTGATGAAAAATAGATGTCTGAATTGGAGACTCAAAATCCTAGTTAAGGCAATAGATGTTATGATATATTCAAATATAAGGTAAATAAAATATACGATGCAGTCTTCATGATTCTAAGTCAAAGCCAAATCTAAGTCAAACCTGGTCAACTGTCTAGGTCAAACTAGGTCAAACGAAGTCAAACTAAGTCATATTAGGTCATACTTGGTTATAGCAAGTCAAGCAAGTCAAACTAGGTCAATCTAGGTCAAGGGTTGACTTACAGTTAACTTTTGGTCAACTGGTCAACTCTGGTCAAATTTGGTCAAACAAGTCAAGATTGGTCAAACTAGGAGTCAAACTTGGGTTAAACTTGAAATCAATGTAGGTTTTCCCGTGTATCACACACACACACACACACACACACACACACACACATATATATATATATATATATATATATATATATATATATATATATATATATATATATATATATATATATATATATATATATATATATCACTATAATATACGAAGTAAACCCTCTAATCTCATCCATAACCTATAGACTAAACATACCCTCTAGTATTAATATCTAACTAGTATCATATCTAAGATACAAACTTGGTTTCCTAAACCAATATACCAACTTGGTAACCTACTCAAAACTCTAACCCACACTCACACACTAACTTTTCTCTAGGATACTAACACCCTAACAATATCCTACAACTAAGATATCCAACAAAACTCTAATATCCTATTATCTTAACTTATATCCTAACAATAACATACTCTAACTTATATCTATCTACTAACCAACTATAACTTTATATCTATATCACTAACTCACTCTCTAACTAACTACAAGACACTAACTAACCCACTAATAAATACTCACACACACACTCAAAATGGGAGGGTATATGGGCTGCCCAAGGGGCTGTCAAGTGCCAAATGGGGTTGCCTTGTGCAGCCCCTATACTACTGCTGTAATTCCTCTATGCCAAGCCAGCAAGCAGCCAAGGCCAAGTCAGGCCTAGGCAGGGCAGCACCCTGCTGCTGGAATTCCTCCATGCCAAGCCAGCAAGCAGCCAAGGTGTAACACCCAGTTTTTCTGAAATTGGGGTATTTTTGAAAATTTATTATTTTTATTATTTATTAATGGTATTCTAGTCATGATATGATTTTTGGTGAGTTTTAGTTAATTAAAACTATTTTCTAAGTCATGACTTATGACTTTGTGACTCTACTAGTATAACCCTAGTGTAAACCCTAGAGATTTCATAACCTAGAGACTAACCATGATCATGTGAGCCTAGCCATAGGTTTAGAACATAAAATTAGAGCTTTTTGGCATAAAGGGTATTTTGGTAATTTTCTAGGATTTATTAGGAATTATTTGGATTTATGTGTTTTTATTATTATTTAATTATTGATTAGTGCTATGATTAGTTCCTAACCTAGTTTAGCACTAATCTAGAGGTTAGCAACTAACCTAGAAGACTAAGTAGAGGATGTTAACTTTATGTGTAATATCTAGGTTTCATAAATATCTAGATATCTTATTTTTTTGATATTTTAGAACCTAGAAATATCTATCTACCTAGTCAAAGCCTTAGGGGCTAAGTTAGCAAGGTGGAGGGGACCCTAAAATATCTACCCTACCCCCCCCCCCCCATGGCAGCCAACACCCTACCCCCCTTCCTATATAATCCCCTCAAATTCATTCATGATCAATTTGCATGAATTTAATACCTAGAAATTCCCATTTCTTCACAAGACCACAACTTGATCAATTTTGATCCAAATCACCTCTAGTTTCTTGCATTGGACTCCCCTACACTAGAGGGTACTAGTTAGGGCCTGCTATCGAGGATTTCGTGAGCTTTGGGGATCACCAAGTTGAAGTGGACACCCCCCCTCTCCTTGTTTTTCCATTGGATTGCATCAATAGGTAAATGTCCATAAACCATGTTAATATTGTGTTTTCTCTTCATATTTGCATGCATCTAGGTACTAGGGAACTGAGGGTCAAGTTTGGTAGAATTTAGAGTTGGTTTGGTGTCCGTATCGGACACGTATCCTAAGCTAGAAACCCTTGTTTGGTGAAATGCCTCATAGGACTTTTTGTTCTTGGTTTTCAAAACAAACTACATATTTGTGAAGCTTATTATATGTATATTGTATGTTGGTAGGACTGAGTTGATATTAGGGTCCTTTTCGTGTCCAAATTGGACACGAACACACGAGTTGGACACGGCACTGTGTACACCTTAATCCCCTGCTACCACACCCTTCGTTCTCTCTGTACAAACCACTAGGACACACCAAAATTGGTGGACAAGAGGGGGCAGTGTCTGCGCACATGCCCCCAAAATCTCACAACTTTTCGTGTCGTGTCGAGTGAGAAATCTCACTCGCACTGGACACGCACTGCAGTGCACGCGTACAGTTCAGTCGAAATTTCGACTCAGACACGCGACTCGTGTCGCATGGACACGAGTCGAGGACACCTCGTGATGACACCATCGTGTAGCCCTATGTGTGGCATACACGAGGACACGAGCACGTGGTGCATCGTGTCCTGTGTCGCGAGCACGAGGCGTGTGACAACGTGCACGATGCTGTCGAAACACGCGTGTATCAGTCGTGTTTTCACGACTGATATGGAGTTTGTTTTGTGTCCACGAGTGTCGTGGACACGTAACAGAGTGTCCATCGTGTAGCCCTATATGTAGGCTACACGTGTGTGTGACCACGAGTCGTGTCGTGTCTCGTGGTGTGTCCACGAGACACGTGAACACGTGCACGACGCTGTGCACTGTGTTGTGTATCCTAATTTACCCGTGTGGTGTTTTCGAGTGATTGGACACGTGAAACCGTATTCTGGTGTCGTGTCAGGCACCTAGGATACTAGGGTATGTATGGGGCACCGGTTACCAACCAATAGGATCGAGCCTTAGCTCGGTTTAGGGCGTGTAACTCGAATTACCTAGTTTTCGAGTGCACAGTGTCAGTTTCCTGTTTTTGGGTTATTTCCAGTTTTTTTTGTATTTGGAATTTCAAACCCAATTTTGTTATGTTTTATCCATGTATTAGGGTGTTTTTAGTATTTGAATACGTAGTATATACGTATGTGTGTGTGTGGGTGAGATTTGAGGGAAATGGTTGTGTATTTAGGTAGTTGTATGTTTTTTTTAGGTAGTTGTATTTAGGTAGTTGTATGTATATACATATATATATGTATATATGTACTGTGTATGTGTGTGTTTGGGGGCTGGATTCCAGTTCCAGAAATTCTGGAACCACTCCCCTCCCCTTCCTGTGTACTCTCTTCCCCTCTCTCTTAGTGTCCACCTCTCTCACACTCTGACTCTCTCTCTTTCACTCTCTCTCTCATTGTCCCTCTCTCTTTCATTCTCTCTTCCCTCTCTATATATATATATGTAATATATAAATAGGTTTTATATATATAAATATATATATGTGTATATATATATATATGATATATATATATATATTTGTATTAGTTCTCTTGTAGTGATATTATATATATATATGTATGTGGGTTTGTATTATATATAGTATTCCTATTTTGACATATGGGTAGTTCGTAGATAGAGTCTATATATATAGATATATATATATATATATATATATGTATAACTACTAGGTATAGGTTCTATGAAACCCCATGACTATGGCCTATGGCCTAGGCTACTAGCCTATGGCTTTGGGGCTAACCCAACTAACCCTAATGATCTAAAACATTACTAGTTGACCCTTGTTGACTAAGGGTTGACCAAAGTCAACCTTAGGTCTAACCTTGACCTAATTGACCTAGATTGACTAGGACTAACCTAAAGTGACTAGTTTAACTAGTCTGACCATGTTTGACCCAATTACCTTATTGACTGGTCTTTGTTTGACCTAATTACCTTGCTGACTAGTCTTTGTTTGACCAATACCTTAGTTGGTCTAAGTTTGACCTAGACTTGATCCAGATTGATCATGTTGACTAGTATTTGACTAGTTTGATTAGAATGTAGACCAAGAGTTGACTTTAACCTAGATTTGACTAACCTTGACTTGTTTGACCTTGTTTGACTCTAATTGACTTAGTTTGATTCCCTGTGACCCAGTATGACTTCTTGTGACCTAATATGACTTGATTTGACTTAGTTTGACTATAGAGTTGACCAAGTTTGACTTTGACCTAGATTGGCTTAGAATTCATATAGATTGTATTGTAGATTTCATTTACCTTCATTTTGGACATGTCATAACTATATTACTCTATTTTAGGACATTGTGACCCTGGTACAGACATCTGATATTATACTACTCTTTCCAGAGTGTCAGGCGAGTACATTCTCTGATAGTTCTTTCATTTACTTGTCATTTACTGTATTTCAGTTCTAGTTAGCTATATGTGATTCTCTGTACAAACACGATTAGTATTTCTGGATCCATTACATGCGACACTCATTTATTCATGTCTGGCCTCTATATCTGGAATCACTACTAGCATCACCTACTGGAATCATTACAATCATTTCTGGAATCATTGGCTAAACTCATACTGGTTGTAGTGTTGGATTATGGATTCATTTGTGGGCGGGGAAATACTTGAGTAGACATGTGAACATACCTAAAATCTGGAACCACCTCCCTTGGAACTATTCTGGAATACTAGCCATCCCACACTTGGCCGAGTGTACGATGTGCCTGATTACCCCTAGCCGTTTACATGTTGATCTCAGTATTTTAAAACACACTGTTAGAGTATAGTCTGGACTTACCCTGGAATCATGGATCACTTCTGGACTCATTTTTACTGGACTCATCTTGTACTGGAATCATCTAGTATTGGATTATATGGACTGGACCCACACTGGGATTACATTTTATACTGTCTGGACTTATACCATGTTATTCTAGTTCAGCTAGTTTACTACAGTCTTCTTTGCCATAATTTCTTCTCTTGTTAGTTACTTTACTTCCCTTGTACCCTCACTGTTTCTCTACATCATTATCTGTATAAAACTGCCATGCTCATCTGTATAACTGTCTAAAAATTGCTTTATAGTCTTTGTCATTTACTTGGGATTTCTAGATGAGATGTGCTCGTTCCTGTCCTGATTGGACCTGTTGAAAATATTACAGATGATACTCCTGACGACACATGCCCTACTTACCATGGACCTGGCGAGGGATTAGCTACCTTTGGTTCCGACTCTCAGGAGTGATTCAGGAGTTTAGCTAGTAGACTTACTTAGCTTTCATGTTTTGAGTTTGTTTGTATTAAACTGGAGATATTGAGTTGTATTAGAGTTTGTTTGAGATATTGTTGTTATTATTTTAGTAGTTTAATTTTTGTTGTTGTTAGTTGGTATCAAGATTTCTGTGTTATCTTATCGTGCTTAGACTGTGATTGAGTATATCATATCTTTTACTTGTCTTCCTTTCGGAGTTGAGATCTTGGCAAGTACATTATATACACTGCATGAGATTAGTTAGCAACCTAGGACAGCGTTCTACCGCCGACACTGCGGCGTAGGCTGGACGTACCCACTTCTCGTGCCCCTACACAGGGTGCGGGTCGTGACACATTTTTAGTGGTGGCCCACGCAGGTCGAGTTTATGTAGTGGTATTTGAACTAGAATATCACTACAGCCTGTGATAGGATTTATGGAATAGGCTTAGAGAGAGTGGATACTCAATCACAATTAGGAAATTTCCATGGATTTGAATCTACTGACTATTGTTCAAATATGTATAATCTATTTCATATTGTCCTTTGATACTATCATCCTTGTACCGTTATTGACTTCCTTATTGATCTGTCTTCAGGATGGTGGAGACACGATCACAGCGTCTCGGTCCAGGTGACACCACTGAGAGGTCTGCCACCTCTCGTCCAGCTCACCAGGACCCGGGGACCACAGCTCCCCTTACTCCAGCTCATGTGGGAGCTTCTGCCATATTTGGGGGTGCACCTCTACTTATTCGGAGGACCATCCCAGCTACCCCAGACATGCCTCTCCCACAGTTTTGTCAGCTACAGTTTCAGCAGGCACCTGTTAGAGTTCAGCATCAGCCTCGAGGACAGGATCAGAGGATGCAGAGTTGTGGGTATTGCAAGAAGGTAGGGCATATTTGGGAGTCTTGTAGGAGGAGGCTGAAGGTTTGTCTATTTTGTGGGTCTGGTGCCCACAAGATGATAGATTGTCCAGTTGCACCTCCTGATGAGGGTGCTAGGCCACCTGTAGCTCAGCACCAGAGGGGTGGAGCTTTTGCGATGACGGTCGAGGAGACCAATGCTGCAGGTGACGGGTTAGCATGTTTGTCTTTCCTGTCCTTCTTTTCCTATCTTGTTGTGTGATTCCATTAGTACCTGTCAGGATATGCTTGTGATATGCTAGATAGCATAGTTACCCTTTTGAGACTATAGAATCATGACCAGCAGGTCTATGATTGCATGTTATCTTTTGACTTTGATTGAATGGGGGTGTGACCTAGAAGGAGTACGACCATCTAAATTTTGAGGACGAAATTCTTCTAAGGAGGGTAGACTTGTAACACCCAGTTTTTCTGAAATTGGGGTATTTTTGAAAATTTATTATTTTTATTATTTATTAATGGTATTCTAGTCATGATATGATTTTTGGTGAGTTTTAGTTAATTAAAACTATTTTCTAAGTCATGACTTATGACTTTGTGACTCTACTAGTATAACCCTAGTGTAAACCCTAGAGATTTCATAACCTAGAGACTAACCATGATCATGTGAGCCTAGCCATAGGTTTAGAACATCAAATTAGAGCTTTTTGGCCTAAAGGGTATTTTGGTAATTTTCTAGGATTTATTAGGAATTATTTGGATTTATGTGTTTTTATTATTATTTAATTATTGATTAGTGCCATGATTAGTTCCTAACCTAGTTTAGCACTAATCTAGAGGTTAGCAACTAACCTAGAAGACTAACTAGAGGATGTTAACTTTATGTGTAATATCTAGGTTTCATAAATATCTAGATATCTTATTTTTTTTTGATATTTTAGAACCTAGAAATATCTATCTACCTAGTCAAAGCCTTAGGGGCTAAGTTAGCAAGGTGGAGGGGACCCTAAAATATCTACCCTACCCCCCCCCCACCATGGCAGCCAACACCCTACCCCCCTTCCTATATAATCCCCTCAAATTCATTCATGATCAATTTGCATGAATTTAATACCTAGAAATTCCCATTTCTTCACAAGACCACAACTTGATCAATTTTGATCCAAATCACCTCTAGTTTCTTGCATTGGACTCCCCTACACTAGAGGGTACTAGTTAGGGCCTGCTATCGAGGATTTCGTGAGCTTTGGGGATCACCAAGTTGAAGTGGACACCCCCCCTCTCCTTATTTTTCTATTGGATTGCATCAATAGGTAAATGTCCATAAACCATGTTAATATTGTGTTTTCTCTTCATATTTGCATGCATCTAGGTACAAGGGAACTGAGGGTCAAGTTTGGTAGGATTTAGAGTTGGTTTGGTGTCCGTATCGGACACGTATCCTAAGCTAGAAACCCTTGTTTGGTGAAATGCCTCATAGGACTTTTTGTTCTTGGTTTTCAAAACAAACTACATATTTGTGAAGCTTATTATATGTATATTGTATGTTGGTAGGACTGAGTTGATATTAGGGTCCTTTTTGTGTCCAAATTGGACACGAACACACGAGTTGGACACAGCACTGTGTACACCTTAATCCCCTGCTACCACACCCTTCGTTCTCTCTGTACAAACCACTAGGACACACCAAAATTGGTGGACACGAGGGGGCAGTGTCTGTGCACATGCCCCCAAAATCTCACAACTTTTTGTGTCGTGTCGAGTGAGAAATCTCACTCGTACTGGACACGCACTGCAGTGCACGTACACAGTTCAGTCGAAATTTTGACTCAGACACGCGACTCGTGTCGCATGGACACGAGTCGAGGATACCTCGTGATGACACCATCGTATAGCCCTATGTGTGGCGTACACGAGGACACGAGCACGTGGTGTGTCGTGTCCTGTGTCGCGAGCACGAGGCGTGTGACAACATACACGACGCTGTCGAAACACGCGTGTATCAGTCGTGTTTTCACGACTGATACGGAGTTCGTTTTGTGTCCACGAGTGTCGTGGACACGTAACAGAGTGTCCATCGTGTAGCCCTATATGTGGGCTACACGTGTGTGTAACCACGAGTCGTGTCGTGTCTCGTGGTGTGTCCACGAGACCCGTGAACACGTGCACGACGCTGTGCACTGTGTTGTGTATCCTAATTTACCTGTGTGGTGTTTTCGAGTGATTGGACACGTGAAACCGTATCGTGGTGTCGTGTCAGGCACCTAGGATACTAGGGTATGTATGGGGCACCAGTTACCAACCAATAGGATCGAGCCTTAGCTCGGTTTAGGGCGTGTAACTCAAATTACCTAGTTTTCGAGTGCACAGTGTCAGTTTCCTGTTTTTGGGTTATTTCCAGTTTTTTTGTATTTCGAATTTCAAACCCAATTTTGTTATGTTTTATCCATGTATTAGGGTGTTTTTAGTATTTGAATACGTAGTATATACGTATGTGTGAGTGTGGGTGAGATTTGAGGGAAATGGTTGTGTATTTAGGTAGTTGTATGTATATACATATATATGTATATATGTACTGTGTATGTGTGTGTTTGGGGGCTGGATGCCAGTTCCAGAAATTCTGGAACCACTCCCCTCCCCTTCCTGTGTACTCTCTTCCCCTCTCTCTTAGTGTCCACCTCTCTCTCACTCTAACTCTCTCTCTTTCACTCTCTCTCTCATTGTCCCTCTCTCTTTCATTCTCTCTTCCCTCTCTCTATATATATGTAATATATAAATAGGTTTTATATATAAAAATATATATGTGTATATATATATATGATATATATATATTTGTATTAGTTCTCATGTAGTGATATTATATATATATGTATGTGGGTTTGTATTATATATAGTATTCCTATTTTGACATATGGGTAGTACGTAGATAGAGTCTATATATATATATATATATATATATATATATATATATATATATATATATATATATATATATATGTATGTATAACTATTAGGTATATGTTCTGTGAAACCCCATGACTATGGCCTATGGCCTAGGCTACTAGCCTATGGCTTTGGGGCTAACCCAACTAACCCTAATGACCTAAAACATTACTAGTTGACCCTTGTTGACTAAGGGTTGACCAAAGTCAACCTTAGGTCTAACCTTGACCTAATTGACCTAGATTGACTAGGACTAACCTAAAGTGACTAGTTTAACTAGTCTGACCATGTTTGACCCAATTACCTTATTGACTGGTCTTTGTTTGACCTAATTACCTTGCTGACTAGTCTTTGTTTGACCAATACCTTAGTTGGTCTAAGTTTGACCTAGACTTGACCCAGATTGATCATGTTGACTAGTATTTGACTAGTTTGATTAGAATGTTGACCAAGAGTTGACTTTAACCTAGATTTGACTAACCTTGACTTGTTTGACCTTGTTTGACTCTAATTGACTTAGTTTGATTCCCTGTGACCCAGTATGACTTCTTGTGACCTAATATGACTTGATTTGACTTAGTTTGACTGTAGAGTTGACCAAGTTTGACTTTGACCTAGATTGGCTTAGAATTCATATAGATTGTATTGTAGATTTCATTTACCTTCATTTTGGACATGTCATAACTATATTACTCTATTTTAGGACATTGTGACCCTGGTACAGACATCTGATATTATACTACTCTTTCCAGAGTGTCAGGCGAGTACATTCTCTGATAGTTCTTTCATTTACTTGTCATTTACTGTATTTCAGTTCTAGTTAGCTATATGTGATTCTCTGTACAAACACGATTAGTATTGCTGAATCCATTACATGCGACACTCATTTATTCATGTCTGGCCTCTATATCTGGAATCACTACTGGCATCACCTACTGAAATCATTGCAATCATTTCTGGAATCATTGGCTAGACTCATACTGGTTGTAGTGTTGGATTATGGATTCATTTGTGGGCGGGGAAATACTTGAGTAGACATGTGAACATACCTAAAATCTGGAACCACCTCCCTTGGAACTATTCTGGAATGCTAGCCATCCCACACTTGGCCGAGTGTGCGATGTGCCTGATTACCCCTAGCCGTTTACATGTTGATCTCAGTATTTTAAAACACACTGTTAGATTATAGTCTGGACTTACCCTGGAATCATGGATCACTTCTGGACTCATTTTTACTGGACTCATCTTGTACTGGAATCATCTAGTATTGGATTATATGGACTGGACCCACACTGGGATTACATTTTATACTGTCTGGACTTATACCATGTTATTCTAGTTCAGCTAGTTTACTACAGTCTTCTTTGCCATGATTTCTTCTCTTGTTTGTTACTTTACTTCCCTTGTACCCTCACTGTTTCTCTACATCATTATCTGTATAAAACTGCCATGCTCATCTGTATAACTGTCTAAAAACTGCTTTATAGTCTTTGTCATTTACTTGGGATTTCTAGATGAGATGTGCTCGTTCCTGTCCTGATTGGACCTGTTAAAAATATTACAGATGATACTCCTGACGACACATGCCCTACTTACAATGGACCTAGCGAGGGATTAGCTACCTTTGGTTCCGACTCTCAGGAGTGATTCAGGAGTTTAGCTAGTAGACTTACTTAACTTTCATGTTTTGAGTTTGTTTGTATTAAACTGGAGATATTGAGTTGTATTAGAGTTTGTTTGAGATATTGTTGTTATTATTTTAGTAGTTTAATTTTTGTTGTTGTTAGTTGGTATCTAGATTTCTGTGTTATCTTATCGTGCTTAGACTGTGATTGAGTATATCATATCTTTTCACTACACCAAAATGACAAATTAGAAACACAAGATATTTTTCAATCTGAAATGCTTATTTTTTGTTCCAAGGTTCTGGAACATATTTAATATGTTTCGGATCATAAAAACGTTCCTATTATATTATATATTTTTTTTTAAATTATTTATTTTGATACGCTTTTGTAGTGTTTCCAATATGTTCCAAATTAAGATGCACCTATTTGCATCTCACGTAATTACTAAATTAAAGCATCCAAATAAGAAACACCATTTTCTCTCATAGTGTACAGCCAACCCAAACGTTCCAAAACTTTCTAAACCTTTTTTTCCCCTCTCATATTTCACATAGTTTTCATCTCCCTCCAGAATCTTTCAATCTCCCTCTGAATCAATCTTTTAGCTTCTTCCATCTTCTTGCCATCAAAGGATCTTCTTGCCATCAAAGGAAGCAATGCTGTGAAGCAATCCAATATCGACCTCGCTAAGAAGCAGAAGGTCATCATGGACAATACCTCCGGCCTCAAGAACAAGAACGAATCCAAGAATGTCCATAAGTACGTCCAGAACATCCAGCAGTCCGCCCTGCCCAAGCTGGACGCCTCCAAGGCGGCAACCAAAGTAAAAACAAAACCCTAACCCTAACCCCCAGTATTTTCCTCTCTCTGTCAGTAATTTTATTGAACACCTTTGTGGGTTCTGCAGAAGGAGGAGGAGGAGAAGGCCAAGGAGAAGGAGCTGAACGACCTGTTCAAGATCGCCGTCAGCCAGCCCAAGGTCCCCGCCATGGTCGACCCCAAGTCCGTCCTGTGCAAGTTCTTCAAGGTTGGCCAGTGCGCCAAGGGCTTCAAGTGCAAGTTCTCCCACGACCTCAACGTGCAGAGGAAGGGGGAGAAGATCGACGTCTATAGCGACAAGCGCGACAGTGAGGCTCGCTCCCTCCCTCCGATTTTTTCTTCCTGTGCAATATTATGCTATTTTGTCCGTAAAAACTAATTGTTGGTACATCACAGAACACGGTTTCGTTGCCAAGATTGCATCTTGAATGTGTGAATTCTTTTAAGTTTGTGTTTAGGCGGACACGAGGTCGAAGAATGTTGTTGTATGCTGTTTTAGGGGTTTTAAACTGAAATAATGTAATTGAAAAAATGTTGTTGTATACTGTTTTAGGGGTTCATATTTATGGTTATTGTTTTATGCAGGTTTGAAAGTACTTCTTGGATGCAGTGGAAAAGAAACAGGATGGCTGGTTCTGGGTTTGTCCCAATAGTAATAAAGAGTGCCACTATAGGCATGCTTTACCCTCTGGATATGTCTTGAAGTCTCAGATGAAGGCTTTATTGGATGACAAATCAGAAAAGATAACCATTGAAGAGGAGATTGAAATCAAGTAATTGCTATATTTTTTGAAGTAGTTCTTTCTAAAATCCATTACTTATGTGAAATTACAATTTTGGTAACCTCTTGTTATTTAGACGCTAATGACCACTACAAGAAAAACCCTTTTTACAACATTTCATCTACAACACATCCTGAAAACGTTGTAAAATTAGGGGGTGATAGATGGTTTCGGTTTTCTTGAACTCGATAACGCTTTGTCTACATTCCCCCTACTTTTGCTATTATTCAATAATCTGATTCATATTGCTTAGTTAGCTTTGTTGATTTGCCTTTTCGCTTATATGGAGTGGTTATATGGCTTCTTGATGTTGAGCTGTCGAGGATCAGTTTGAGTATTATCGTATATAGGACAAGTGATGGAGATCTATGATTGATTTTTATACTGGTAATGCATCAAATTTCTTCAAGGATTAGCGTATTGATCTTTATTTGTGTTTTACGGTACTTATTCTAGCTTTGGATTGTTGATATCTAACTCTTAAGGATTATAGCTTGTTGGAAGTTGAATGTGAAGTGTTTGATAACATATATTGGTGAGTCTTCTCATACAGTTGCTACCTATACCCATCTGCATTTTAATATGATAGCTAGCACACAAACATGATACAAGAAGCAGAATATGTGCATTGAAGTGAATTAAAGAGGAGTCTTTATTGCACCTTAGAAGTAGGAGGAGGAGAAACAAAGATGAGGCTTCAAGGTTAGGATTCTTAGAAGCGATCTTGATGCCATTTCCTGATATGGTGACTAAGATGATAGCATTTGCTACATTTTATAGGCACCAATATATGTGCATTGAAGTGAAAGAATGTCATATAATTATGATTATTTACATTTTTGAGATATAGTCATGTATAATTCTCTGTGATGCTCAAACTTTCTAATGATTGTAGACTAAAGAGAGCAGTGTAGGTGATATCACTCTAAAGGAAGGAAATCATAGTTTACTAATTGTTTTGATAATAGGATTATTCAGACACCAATATTTGTCAAATTATGAAGAGGCAATATCTTTGCTTCTATATTTTTTTTAAGTCAGGATATCTGGTTGGCAACATAACTTACTGTATATGTAAATCAAAATTTTTATTTTTATTTATATAGATTGGCATTGACTTATTTTTTATGACTTAGATCCTATGAAAAAATATCCAAGGAACAATGCATGAAACGAAGATCTACGCATTGTTCAAGGTAGGAAAGAAGATCATATGGTTAATATAGACAATAACTAGAAAAAACATTAGAGAGAAAAAAGTTTTTGATGATAAACGCAACAGTAACCAAAATAATTATCAACCCCCTATTCATGATCAGTAATCTTGCAGATATCTGATTCTAATTCTTAACAAATCAAAGTATATTTTTGAATACTTGGATCCTCCCCTACTTTAGAAAATCAAATTGTTAAGACCAAAATGATAATTGACTGTATCTTTCCCATTAATGGACTCTACAATTGCGTTTGAAACCATTAGATCTTTGTAACCAACGAAATGGTAAGAATTCATTCTAAGAGCCTGTTTGGCGAACTATGTTGTACAAACGAAAACAAGTAGAACATCAAGCATGTTTAATATTTGGGCCAACCAATTGTGTTGATACAAGGATAATACATTGTTCTGTGCTACATCCTATTGCACACAACAACAAGAAGTTTTTGTGTGCTTCTTTGAAACTTATGCTTGTCTTTACCTGACCTTGACATCCAGACACTTAGTCATATGGTTTCTTCTTTAAAAGCATTGGAGAGATGGCTTGGCCTCTTGAGATGTGAAGAGGTTTGACTTTGCAATAATAGTACCATTAAGGTATTTAAATCATGTAGGAATTTGGGTGGAGGTAGAAGATATCATTGTCATTCCTTGTACGTATTTTTGCTTTGGTATGTATATTTTCTTTATGAGTAGTATATCTATGGATCGTTTCTACTTTGAGTTATCAGCGTGAAACTCCACCCTTTGTTCTCAAAATATTTTCTTTGGACTCGACTATTCTAAGTTGATTAAAGGAACATTGTTTGAAGTTAATTCTTCAATAGTTTACAGTACTTGGATGAAAACAAGAAGCTGATAATCAAAATTTTGGATAATCAAAATTTGGGAAAGCTATTTGAGTGTGTCCACTGTCCAGTAAGCAACTAAGCAACCTGAACTGTGCAGCTGGACTGTCTATTGTCATCCTTCTTTACCTTTCTGATACATATTTACAACTTCTTGAGAGCATTTCTTTTGAAAGATGCATCTCGACTGTAAACTCTCTTGCATATACTGCCATTCATTGAGATAATTTCTTTCCAAACATTTTATTGTAGGCAATCATTTTACACCAAAAAGAATAAGCATATTATAAATGTTACTATGGGCAAATTATAGATAGATCATTTTATTTCCTTTATAGTTTTTTATGTGGTAAGAGTAAGAGAAATGAGATTATGTCATAAACAGATACCAGGATATATGTATCATATTTGGGCGAGAATTTTTTTGTATTAGTTTCCATGTGCTGCTCATATGCAAATAGTGGCAGCTGATTTAGTAGATAGTAATAGATTCTCTTTATGAAGATGTCCTGATTTGTTGTTGAGCTATGAAATTTTGATACTAACTAATTTCCTTCTTTCCAGTTTACCCTTTGGAAGGCATTACGAAAAGCTATCTTGGAAAACCATTATAGCAATATTCAACTATGATTATCCAGTTGACCTACAAAAGAACAGTTCTCAGGAAATAGCTAAGCAAATGGGTTTGTGATTGGTTCTCCTGAATTGGTACTGACGCACAGTTTCCTACCATTTACATCTTTTGAATAAGGAATTGATCATAACATTTTTATATGAGGGACTCATCCAAACTTGAACTCTGGTGTAAACTTGTTAGCTACTCTACACCTCTCCAGATGGAGTAAAGTTCTTGAGGGTATATATAATGATCTTTACGCTTAAGTAATCCTTTAAATGCTTTAGAATGTTGGTGTCCAAAATATTCCTTCATGTGTATGTTTGTGTGCCACATGCTCAATTAGTTTTTCCTAAAAGTGTTTAATCAAATGCTTCCCTTGTAATAACTTGTATTGAACCATGTTTGACTGTAATGAAGTTTGTTTAATATAGTAAAAATCTTAATGTATGTTTATGGATGCTACAGAACTATCCTCCTGAAGTATCCACCTCCTGCTTTTTTTTTATTTGCCTGTTGATTAATATTTGTTCTCATATTCCTGGTCTTGCAATTGAACTTATACAGAATTAATAGTACTAAGAGTCCGGTTGGATGTCACTAGTACTCTATTACAAATCTGCTTTCTAGAAAATGATGATATATTAGATTTCTATGCTATAATTTTTCCTTTTGTATCACTTTATTCTTTTTTGCTACATAATATGATTGCCATTGCTCATCAATACTAATTTTTTCACCCATATTTCAGGTACCAACCACAACCTCAAAAGAATCTGTTGAATCTGGCAGCAATTGACGATTCCCAACCTCCAACAGCAGTTGGTCCTCAGGTTAGGGGGTGTTTGCTTGTTGGAAATAAACAATATTATTTACTGCAAAATAGGATCTCTCTATGTTCTGTTTGAGTTGATTGCCTCTTTTTGCATTATTTAGGGCTGTAACATAGGCTCTTTTAATGATATTGAACTTAGGGCTAACCAGTCCATCTCATTACGTAATGAGGGATAATATGTATCAGTGGATAGGGCTATGTATCCGTCCACTTGATAGACAGCAGGTTGTGAGGGGTTCCTGCTTTGAACAGCAAAGTGGAGGTCGGTTCAGGTGAGTATATGTTAGGGAGGGGATTTGCAAGAGAGTCTCAGTAACAGTAGCAGATAGAGTGGGAGTGAGGGGGAGAACAGGCAATTAGTCATATAGCATGAATGTACAGTATCACTCATTACCTATAATGTATCAGACATTGCATATAGTATCAGTTAGAGAAGGGGATCAGTTATATGGAAGGGACTACATGTATTAGTTGTATAGGAAAGTTTAGTATCAGTCCTCTTGTGGGTATCAGTCAAAAGAGACCATGTATCAGACCCCATTTATGTATCAGTCCATTATAGGAATGTGTTCAGTCATGAAGAATACATGTACCAGTTGGGATATATGCTCACTTAGGAATTGTATCAGTGCTATATATCAGTGTATAGGTAAGAGTAGAGGGGGGTTTTAGTCATGTCAGTTAATTATGGATAGGGAGACTGGTAGCTTTAGCTTTTGCCTTTGCATATGTAGCATGTTTCAGTCCTAAATCCTATATGTATTAGTATGTACATGGGAACAAGTGTCAGTTGGTAGGAATAGATATCCACTATATAGAAGAGGAAGGCCATTATGTTATCAATTAACTGATAACAGAGAAGGGTAGATAGGCTCGAGATTTGATGTTTCAGTAGAAGTGGTATCTTGAGATAGTGAGGAGCAATGTATTAGTCCTCACTACTTATATCAGACATTAGTCATACAAATTTGTATCAGTTGTATAAGAGGAGGGTTCGAGCTTCAGTAACAGCCTTTATATGAATAAGGGGCAATGTATTTATATCAGTGGTGAGAAGTGAAGGAGAAATGTGTTTGGCCAGAGGACTAAGAGAGGCAGGGGTGACTTGAGTAATGTTCAAGTGGGGACTGAACAAACTCAGTGCCAGTGCACTTGGACAGACAGGCAGGCAGTCCCCTTGCTTTGCTTTGGCTTAGCTTAGTTTAGCCATGGCTGGTTGGCCAGGGTGTAAGGGGCTAATGCCTACTGCTCTTGACATCAGAGCATGTGCACTTTGTGTGAGTAAAGCGATATATGTGAGTGAACAGGTGATCGAGTGAAGTGTAGGGGCTTAGAGCATATAATCACCATACATTGGCAACCAAAATTGCAAAGGAAAAGCTGCACATCACACGCAATCTCTTTCTGATTGCAAATGCTCTGTAAGAAGGCTCCAGTCAGATATGCAAGAGAAGCTAAGACAAAATTAGTGGTAGTAATTAGAAATTGTTGAGGACCAGTAAGACAGCCCGATATGTCATTAATGGAAGTTGATCTTACAAGTCCAGTATTCAACCAGTTCACTATGACAATAGGAACACAAATAACAAGTTACTGAAGAAATGCAGAAACAAACAAAGAGGAGAGAACATCTAGAACCTCTACCTGATATTACATACATAAAAAGAAAATTTCCAACTAGAAAATTCACCACCCGAACCTTCATGTATAAATCTTGTGTATTTGTCATCAAGATACATAGGAGTAGGGGTAGTATATGGTAGTATCTGTTATATGAGTTCAGTCTTCTTCATAATTAGCAAGTAAGTATGGGTAGTATCTTAAGTGTACATATTTCTGTAGGTTCCAGTTCTTGTGTATGTGTCATCAAGATACATAGGAGTAGCCGTGCATGTGGGTAACAACAGGGATAGAAACAGCAGGATACATGTGTGTATCTTGCGTATCCGTGCATGTGGGTAACAATAGGGCAGTGCAGCAGCTGCATTAGGCTGTACCATGTGGGTAACAATAGGGCAGTGCAGCAATTTTATGCAGAGCAAGGTAGTGTTCGTATTTTAGGCATAGCAAGATAACTTCTGATTCGAGCCAACCAAAATACATAAACTAACTAGTCCTAGTTGCACCAAAACAAGTTACAATACTAACATATGTATTCCACATTCTAGATAGTGACATCTAGACTATAAACATTTGTCCAATGGTGCAAAATTTATGGCAGTAGACTACATCTGTGTTTAATTTGTAGGAGTGGCCATTGAAACAATGGGTAAGGAGGTACAAAAAAGTAATTGGCTGTTTCTAAAAAAAGGAGCTAATAAACTGATTCCAATTGGTAGATAGCAAAAAAGAGTAAAAAAATCAGTCCATAAGCAGACTCTCCACTTGTCTGCAAATTCAAGCCCCATGTGTTTTACCATTTCTCAGTCCAGAAGCTTTATATTTTCATATATTGCAAATGGATGAAACTTGGTCTGGGAACGATACTGACTATACATGTGAGAATATTTTTGTTTCATATGTGGCACACTTAAACAACAAGTCCAGGAAGAATGCTTCCAGAAATTTGGTTACACATCAGACCTAGACATGTCAATCTATTAATATAGGTACATTACATGAAGCCTTAGGAGGAAGGTAAGGTTGGTTATGGATGGTGATATAGGTCCTGTTATGTTTGGTCGTTGGCGTTCACTACCGGTGATTCCTGGCTAGTGACAGAAACGGATGGAGTCATCCCATGTAGCCAAGTTTTCGAAAGGGCTATTTAGTTTTAGGTCCTATTATATCTATCAAATGGGTTGCTGCTCCCCGAGACTCCAGTAAGGTTGCCAGTTAGGGAAGTAGCAGTAGTGGTTTGAAAACAGAAATTTTAGAAATGTACTGGGGTGCAAGCAGCATGATAATGAGCTGGAGATCATTGTTGGACTCAAGTAAGTAGAGGTACTGAAGTGAATATATGGTTAATGAATTGATTTCCTTTCATACTTTTCTAATTATTAACAATACATGAATTGATTTCCTTTCATACTTTTCCAGTTATTAATAATATATGAATTGATTAACACCCATGTATCACACATGACACGCATGTCGTAATTTGTTATACACAACACGATACCTTGCCGTACTTTACTGATACTTATTTTTTCTTTAATACCCATGTATCAGCTGGTCCTGTTACAGGAGTTTTATATCTTTCTACTGCAAAGTTTGCATTTTCCAGTGACAATCCTCTTCTTACAAAGTTGGAGAGCAAATTGAATGGAGCTACTACAAGGTACATAGTCAAACGTTCATTTTACACAATCCATTATAGATTATTTTACTTGTAAGAAGTTTATTGGAGTACCTTCAAAATATTTGCTGGACACTTCATACATTCATATTCGTACCTGCAATTTGCTACTGCATGCTGCAACTGCTACTGCAAGCTTCAATTTGTTGCTGCTGCATGCTGTAATTGCTGCTGCAAGCTAGGATCAGTGGTTTCCAGAGGGTACACTGGCTATGGCTCTCGAGATGCAAATTTTTGTTTTACCCTATTGTTATAGGATCATAACCACAAGGTGATGGACTGGACTCTATAGAGCAATGGAAGCGAGTGATGAAAGGCCTTGATGGGGCTAACTTGGTAAGACTTGTCTTCTTTCAATATATATTAGCCTCGAGATGCAAGATGATTTCAGTTTTGGTATGTCTTAGCCTTAGGTTATGGTGTAAAGTAAATGATGCAGATCCCTCTTATAGCTTCCAACTGGATTGGGATTGGGAAGGTAACAATTGAAACAGAACACGGTGATAGCTCAATACAATTGTATAGAAAATCACTTATAGCAGGTATTTCAACTCCAACATCAAATGACGCATTATGAATGTTTTGGCACTCATTTATAGGTATTTCAACTCCTACATTTATAGGTATTTCAACTCCTACATCAAATATTTTTGCACTTTACAGAATATACAAATGTTGTTTTTGTATATACATGTAATTTGTTTCAGTTCAAAATCAAGAAATTTGATCTTGTAATTGGCGTCTTGAAGTAATTAAAACATATTTTATTAACCAACTCCTAATAAGCTTCAACAGATTGCATAAATGAGGCTAGGAGCAAGAGTTTCAAATTTTATTTATACTATCAAATATAACAGATTATTTGATTGGTATGTGATGTTCTTCATATATGTACTTCACTTTGCGGTTGCTCTTTCAGGTTCATGTTGCAGGTTTTACACAACTGGCCTCCTCAGTGACATCATCGTCGAAGTTGGAGAGATGTCATTCCATCTTCATACGGTGAAATCTCATTAGCGGAACTAAATTTGGTTATTATTGCATTTTAATTATATTTGTTTTTATTCATCCAAGATTTTTCAGTCTTTACTGAATGAATGATGTATCCAACATCATTTAACTTGAGACAACATTTTGCAATAACAAACTGTAAGTTTTATTTCGATATATCATTCCATTTCATGAAGTGCATATGAAACATTTTGCAATAAATTATACCATTATCTCAATAACAGGTTTTTCACATCGGAAATAACATGTTTACTTCAATAAGACTTATTGTACAAAAAGATAAAATTGGCACAATATTTATTCTTTTAATAACATGTTTCACTCTCTTTGTTTGACTACATGCAGACTATTCAAAAACTTAGGGAGAGGATTCTATGCATTATTGGAGGTCATGGATGCTAGGATTTTATTATTTTAGTATCTTGATTTGGTTCATATATCTATACAAGTAAGTTGTTCATTCATATCTCACATGCATGTATTAAACCTATTAATAGCAACTGAATTTCTAAAGGCAAGCTTTGTATCTCTATGTCGTAATTTTGGTATCAACGACGATCATGCCTTTATGGCTTACTCTCACTTTTGATTGACGCTCTTGTATTTCTCTCTTATTCAGATATGTAATAAGAAATTACAAGATGCTATGCGTAAGTCAACCCTCAAGTTGATCCAAATATTTCAAAACTATTCAAAATTTGCTTCCATGGCATCATAATCTAGTATATCAATAAACAAGAGGGTTTCAACTGAAAAGTGAATATTTTATTGACACAACTATTCAAAAAATAAAATATAGTAAAGTGTTACAAAATGATCAGTTGAAGTATACAGATAGAGTTGTCATTAAATACATGATATTTGGCATTTTTCAATATATATATCGCTTTGTATGCAAAATGCAGTTGTAAATGTAGTCCTTATATGTTGTAGAAACAACATTGAAGGACTGTTGTTCAGTATTGTCTTGCCACTTTCCTAGAGTTTCTATCTTATGTTGTAGGTTTACTTATTTTAGTTTTGTTTATGAGTTGGCCTGGTAGACATACTGCTATCTAATGTGAGATCTTTTTAGTTGAACATAAGAACTCAACATGAGGTATTTTTTGCTTCACTTTATTAGCTACAAACTTCATAGTATATATGTGCAAGTGCATTAATGGTCTCAATCAGACTTTTTTCTTTGTATCTTTCAGATCAAAACTAATACACGTTTCTGTGTTATCAGTTTATGCATGGCCAAATTTTATCTGAACTGTCTTCTCATGCAGGGAAAGCATGAACTACTTCTGGGGTGTATTAAAGAGGATTTGGGCTTTGAAGACAAGATGCTTATTGCAGCTTCTATAATATATAGGTGCCTCGTCGACTGGAGAGCCTTAGAAGCTGACATGACATCTATTTTTGACTTTATAGTTGAGACAATTGACGTCACCGGACTTTATAGTTGAAGCAATTAACAGATGCAACTCTTCATTGCTACTTATGATCATCTTCCGGAGAACTAGATTTTGTAAACATATTAACTTTTAAAGTCTAGTCTAGATTTCCTATATTATTTGTAATTTTTATTTTATATACTTCTGATGACATTGTATAAAGATTAACTTTTGCGATATGTCATTAGTTGTTTTATATTAAGTTGACAATTTTATTTAATTTGATGGAGTTCTTAGATGTTGATTCATGGAATGTGTAAAAAATATGTAGCGTTTATTATGTGTTACAATGGTCAATTTAGAAATCATCAAATTTGTGATTCAAATGAAAAATTAAATGTGAAATTGGAATTAAAAAAAATACATAGGAACATTAATAAAGTGTTTCAAAGTTGGTCACATGAACAATGCAAAAGTGTTGCGAATTACATTTAGGAACGAGTGTAAATTGTTTCAAAGTAACATTTAGAAACGTTTCAAGGGTGTTCCAAAAATAATTTAGGAACGCATGATATGTTCCAACATCTAATTTTAGGAACGCTTGATAATCGTTCCAAACTAAATTTAGGAACATATTATAACCGTTCCAAATATTGCAACGCCACTTTTAGGAACGGTTATGATATGTTCCTAAAAATATTAGGAACATATAAAAACTGTTCCTAAATGCCTTTTTTGGTGTAGTGTTTACTTGTCTTCCTTTCGGAGTTGAGATCTTGGCAAGTACATTATATACACTGCATGAGATTAGTTAGCAACCTAGGACAGCGTTCTACCGTCGACACTGCGGCGTAGGCTGGACGTACCCACTTCTCGTGCCCCTACACAGGGTGCGGGTCGTGACACAAGGCCAAGTCAGGCCTAGGCAGGGCAGCACCCTGCTGCTAGCTCCTACTGTTGCTCCTCAAACCTTCATCCCCTCTTCTCATATCCAATTCACCTATAACATGCATACAACATACATATAGACATATATCTATATGAATTCAGATTTACTAATCCACATATAAATCCAAACTTATAACTAAACCAAATATAAATCCAATTCCTATATCATAACCCAAATAGAAACCAATCTCAGGTATCAGTCCCCTCATTCTTTCAGTAAAACATTCATTCACTCACTAAATCACCTCTCCTTTAACTCACAGCCACTCTCTACCGACACAACAACACAACACAACTCTCATACTCTCAAATCCACAACCAAGACACAATACCATTCTCTCTACACATCACAAACATGTCAAAATACGGCCCAAGTAGGAGTATGAAACTGAATTTGAAATCTTATTTCGAAATCCCTAAATTTGAATTTACCTCTTAAACTCATTTTCGAAATACAACAGCAGGTATCAGTCCCTTCATAAAATGAACCCAGATCAAGACAAAACATGAAACCCAAATCTTTTGGAAACAAAACCAAAACAAAGTAACAAGTATGAACTGAATTAATATCACTTTCGAAATACCTTTGGAATCAAAAATCGAAAATACCCTTTTTGAATTTAATTTGAAAACCTACATTTAACATGTATCAGCCAACACTAAATCGGACCCGAATACGCTGAAAACCCATACTACTCTGTGTCACAGGGAGGGGGTCGTGTGTGTCGACATTGGGGGGGTCTAACGTGTCCACACAGTGTCATAATTCGTGTCACAAACTGTCAAAACTAGGTATCAGTGAAATAGTACAGTACAGAGAAAGAGGGGGCTCGTGCACGTGTGTCGAGCCCTCTAGGACACGACACACGAACCCACAAGTGTCATGCATGTGTCCACAGTTAGTCTAGGGCTAGGGTTTGGGTAGCCTGACACGAGTCCAAGTGTCCTCGTGTCCGCGCACGAAGTGCGTATCAGAGGCACTTGTGCGCGCGCGTGTGCGTGTGTGTGCGACCTGTACAGATTGAACATCACCTAAACTACTCGATGATTTCACCTCAAATTTCATGTGCTTAATGTCAGTGATTGCCCGCACCCACACACCAATTTTTAGGTGTCGGGGTGCTGTGTTGTGTCCGCTAGGACACCCGAGCAGCAGGACACTGCACGACAGTGTCGTGCTGAAATCTCGTATCCAAAAACGGTGTCCAAAACACCTTAAATTCAACTCAGTCATTCACAAATCAAAACCCCACCTATTAGGCTACCCAAATCTGAATTTTTTTTAAAAATTGGTTAAAAATCAATCCATTGAGACATTTCACCAAACACCTTCAACTACGGTCCGATACGTGTCCGATATGCGTATCAAACGGACACGAAATCCTACCAAACTTGGGCTACACCTAGAGAAACCCTAAATGAATGCATCTATGAAGAAAAATCATGATTTTAATGGGTGTAGATAGGTTTACCTATTGAGAGTTGGAATCTCAATGTAAAGGGCCTAGTATCGATGTCTTCCTCGATTTGCAACGGTCTCGAAGCTTTCAAACCCTTGCTAGCTATTCGCCAATGGCTTCTACTACTGTAGGGGAGCCCAATACAAAAGACTAGGCTCAATTTGGACTTGATTTGATGAAGTAGGGTGATTTGGGGAAGAACACTAAACTAGGGTTTTGTTTGTTTAAAGAAGGAGGCAAGGGGTGTCATTAAGTGTTTAAATAGGGGGAGAGGCTCCTTATGGCAGCCTAGGGTTAGGGTTTAGATGTAGATGGATGGCTAGGCTTCTCCACCTAAATCTAAGTCCATTCATTGGTCCAATTTAGTCCTAAGGCTTTCTTTCTACAAATATCTTAAGAAAAATATCCTACTACAATAATATCTAGATATTATTAACCTTGTCATTAAGTGGATATTTCTAATCTAATCTCTAGGCCCATGGTTAACCTCTAGATTAGGGAAATTCTAGGTTAAGGCCAAAATTATCAATTAGCACATTACCAAAAGGCCAAAATCCATATTAATTCAAAAGTCACCAAATGACCAAAATACCCTTAGCCTAAAAAATAAAATTTTGCTAATCTAAACACTCGGTTAGGTCTCCGTGGTCATGGTTAGTCTCTAGGCTAAATAGTTTCTAGGGTTGTACTAACAAACAGCAAAATCACAATATACCAATTTAAATAGTATTAATTTAATTAAAATTTACCAAAATTATGGAAAACTGAGAAATGACAAAATTATCCTTGATTTTGAAAACAGACAGTTACAAAATCTCTCTTATGTGATGCTTATCCCTCGCATCTTTCAGCTTTTTGATATCGATTTATCTACTTGCGCTCTGGACCCTGAGCCCAAGTATCTTCAGCTTTCTTATCGCAGCATTGCCACTGCTTCTGTACCTCATGCTCCTTCTCCTACTGCTCTGTTCCTCCTCAGACCTACCCTATAACTTTTCAGGGTATCCATCAGCACCTTTCGGTTATGCAAACTTTCTTTGTTGACACTTCCAGCGAACATGAGTTCTGTGACGTGACTCGGTTCCAGGCTATTACCAACTCGTTTGCCGATCTCCGATTTGCTCTGACGGGTCATTCTTGTAACATCCACTTTTCAAAAATGAGGGTAATTTTAATTATTTAATAATGATATTTAAATTATATTGTGATTTTTTGGTGATTTTTAATTAATTTAAAACTAGTTAAAATGTTGAATTATGATTTTGATGGTTAACTAGTTAAACCCTAGTTTTGCTAAGCCTAGAGACTACCCATGACCAAGGGAGCCTAGTCATGTGATTAGGATAACTAATTACAACTTTTTAGCCTAAGAGTATTTGGTCATTTTTGACTTATTAATGAAAATAAATTTTGATTAATTAATATTATGCTAATTGAATTGTTAGAGACTAACCTAGAAGCTTAACCTAATCTAGATTAGTCTTGAGGTTAGAATCGTAGTTAGAACATTCCTACTAAGTGCCAAGGTTAGTAATATCTAAATATTTTTAAGTAGAATATTTTCTCTTTGAGATATTTGTAAAAAGAAGCCTTAGGACTAATTGAACAAATATGAGGACTAGAAATTGGGTAGAAGAACCTTAGCCACACATCTAGCTATTGCCAAACCCTAATTCCCTTAGTTTGGCCAGCCATACAATCCCCCTCTCCTATAAGTATCACACTTAAGAGCCCTTGCCTCTTTTTGATACCTACAAAGAACCCTAATTTGTTCTTCCCTAAAATTCTCCCATTTAATCCAAATTGAGTCCAAATTGAGTCAAATCAATTACATCATCATCCCCAACAGTTGAAGAGACTTGTGGAGGCTTGCTAGCAAGGTTTGAGGACATTTGAACCATATCAAATCGAGTAAGACATCGACTCTAGGCTCTTTACATTAAGTTTGAACTCTCAATAGGTAAAACCCTACAAACTCTAATGAATTCCTGATTTCTTTACATAGATGTATCCATTTAGGGTTTTCCTAGGTGTAGCCCAAGTTTGGTAGGAATTCGAGTCCATTTCGTGTCCGTATCGGACACGTATCGGTGTTTTTGAATAAGTGTTTGGTGAAAGGCCACATAGAAAATTATTTTAGTAATTTTCAAAACTAATTACACATTTTTGTAGCCCTACATGTGGGGATTCTAGAACCCTAAGACTGAGCATGATTTGAGTTAGATTTTGTGTCCAAATTGGACACGTACCTCATGCACGAGATACCATACGGGGCTCGTACGGCTCCTCTGCTGCTCGGGGTCGACACAGGATACGACACAACACGAGAATGGATGAAACTTGGTAGACACGTGGGCCTAGTGTCTGACACGACATCCAAAAAGGTTCATGAGTCCTCGATGTGTGTGTACGAAGAAATCGCGTACGCACTGGTCCTTGCCAACACTGTGCACACGTGAAAACGTGCCCTGATACGCACTTCGTGCGTGGACATACGACTTCATGGACACGACTCAGGCACCTTGACACATACCCTGACACCCCACCTAGCTACTGACACTAGCACGAGGCTCCTCGTATTGTGTGTCGTGAGCTTTTGTGATCGACACGCACGCACGAGGCAGCCAGTGCACTATTTTTTTGATACCATGTAAAATCCCTGGTTTTGACACTTCGTGTCCCAATTTTTGGACACAATAGGACGCATGGACATGTCACATATATCCCAAATCACTGCACACATGTTTCTACTTTAATTTTAAGATTTTTGTGTTGTTATTTTAGGTTTTTATTTGAAATATTCATGTGAACAGTTAAATTCAGTTCCCAGTTTTTTTTATTGACAGTTTCAAATTGGGTTTTGGTTCCTTTGAGTTGAGCTTGGGTTTTAAATTAGATTAGATTACAAACAGTAAGTTTGATTTTGATTTATAGTTTGTATGTATGCATGTATGTTATGTTAAGTGGAGTTGGATTTGAATGTTAGGAAATCTGAGATCAATCTCTGTTTCAGTCCACTTCCCCTTCTCATGTCCTGCACTTGTTACATTTCCTATCTGTTCTGCCTCCAATTTGGCATATGGCTACTGACCACTACATCCCCACATCTATTTAGTTATGCATTGCAACTGCCCATGAATGGACAGTCATTTGAATCTTATGTCCAGGTAATATCCTACTGAACCTAAGTGAGGTTCCCCTTTGTTCAGATTTGGGCTCATATATCAGTCAAATGGCATATACATGATCACTATTTATTTTGCTCAGTCCACTTACACTTCAAATGCATCTGTCTATTGTATTCCCATTATCCTCTTATTTCAGTTGCAGTGAATTTACATGTATACTAATAGTTTTGGGTTCACATCGATATACTTAATCCACTATATCTAGATAGGATAGGTATTAGATGAGTGGGTGTTAGACTTGAAGGATGTAGGTTTGAGGTTGTATATGTATGTGATGAGGATGTGAGGTTGAAGGGTTGGCCTTGGGGTATAAGGGATTAGATACAAGATGAGGTAGGCTAGCCTAGAGTAGTTTCACATCTATGATTAGGTATAGCTATTTAGTTTATCCTTGTGTTAGAAAATAGGCACATACATGTGCATGAGGTGCATATATGTGCAGTGGGACATATGTTTGAGATATAGGCCTATGGTAGAAATATATATATGAAAGTGGTTATGTGTGATACCTTAGTATATATGGTTTGAGGTAGTATTGGTATAGAGTTGTGAGTTGGCCTCTTAGAACAGTTAAGATTGACCTTGGTATTGACTTGGTTGACTAGAGTTGACCAAAAGTCAACATTGAGTCAATATGTGACCAATTGACCTAGCTTGACTAGAGTTGACCCAAAACCCTAAAAGTTTGACCTAGTTTGACTTGGGTTGACCCAGAGTTGACCAAGTTTGACTTTGACCTAGATTGACCTAGAAATCATGTAGATTGTATCATAAACTTTATTTACTTTATATTAAATACATCATAACCCATATTGCTCTATTTAGGACATTGTGACTCCGGTACAGATATCTGATACTACACTACTCTCTTCAAAGTGTAAGCCGAGTACATTCTCTGATAGTTCTTTCATTTACTTATCGATTATTGTACTTCAATTCTAGTTAGTTCTATTTGATTCTCTGTTACAAACACGATTTGATATTGCCGGATCCATTACATGCGACACTCATTTATTCATGTCTGGCCTCTATTTCTGGAACCACTACTGGCATCACCTACTGGAATTACCCTGGAATCACTTACTGGTATCATTTATGTTCTGGCTGGACTTGTATTTATTTTCGTGTCGGGTTATGGATTTACTTGTACTTGTTGGGCGGGGAAATATTAGAGTAGACATGTGAACATTCCCAAATACTGGAACCACTCCCTTAGAATTATACTGGAAAGATAGCCATCCCACACTTGGCCGAGTGTGCGATGTGCCGTATTACCTACAGTCGTTTATATGTCGATCTCAGTATTTTAAAACACACTATTAGTATATAGTCTGGACTCATCCTGGAATCATTGATCACTAACTGGACTCATCTTGTGCTGGATTCATCTGGTATTAGATTTACATTGTCTGGACTCACATTAGGATTACACTTGACTCATATTATACTGTCTGGATTTATAACATGTTACTCTAGTTCAGCTAGATCTTATTTTACAGTCTTCTTTGCCATGTTTCTTCTCTTGCTTAGTTACCTTACTTTTCTTGTAGCTTAACTGTTTCTTTACATCACTACCTGTATAAAACTGTCATGTTTATCAATATAACTGTCTATAAACTGCTTTATAGTTCTTTGTCATTTACTTGGGATTTTTTGATGAGTTGTGCTCGTTCCTGTCCTGACTGGACCTGTTAAAAATATTACAGATGATTGCCCTGAGGACATTTGCCCTACTTGCCTTGGAGAAGGAGATGGCTTAGCTACCTTTGGCCCCGACACTCAGGAGTGATCGGAAGACTAGCTAGTAGACTTGGTTTAGTTTTCATGTTTTAGAACTTGAATTGTAATAAGTTGAGATATTGTTTTGGTTTGAGATTGTTTGAGATTATTACTATTTAGTAGTTTATATTTGTTGTTGTTGTTTAGTCTTTAGTTATAAACTTCTGTGTTATCATATCGTGCTTAGACTGTGATTGAGATTTAATTATATTTATACTTGTCGTCCGTTCGGAGTTAAGATTTGACAAGTACATTATATAATTGCGTGAGTTGTTGATTAGATAGTAACCTAGGACCGCGTTCTACCGCCGATACTGCGGCATAGGCTGGACATACCCACTTTTCGTGCCCCTATACTGGGTACGGGTCGTGACAATTCTGCCAGTTCTCATCCTAGAGACCCAGTTGTATCTGGTTACCACATTGAGGATGAGGCGGTCCATTTTCTGTTCCAGCCAGGAAACGCTTATGATTGGTACTGTAGTTCGGGTGCTACTCCACACACCTCTGGAACTGGCACATCTGGAGCTGGTCCTTCTGGACATGATGGTCATGCTAAAATACTGATGATGATGAGGAGGAGGATGAGATGTGATTTAGACATTTTTTTTATCTATTTGTCATACTATTGTGACTGTTTTTTGTCTTTGCTACTTGGAAATGCTCCGACATTCCAAGATATTATTAGTACTCTATCCTTTTTGTTTTTTTGCACTGAGATTGTGTTTGTCTGAGATGATATTATGTGAACATGTTTTTTAGCATATTTTCATTCAGTTCAGCATTTTTTATATTTCTCATAGCACTATCTCTTTATGATTAAATATTAACTCATGTGAAATATAAACTGCCCATGCAATGTTTTTTTTCTATTTATTATGTTTATATTTCTTCAACGACTGTTCTTATGCATATATTGCGGGGGAGCTTCTCTCTTTGCAATTATTTTGCTAAGTGAGAACGGGGGAGAAATAGGATCTAACATCTTATGCGATACAGGAATATTTTTTATGATATAATACAATTTTGATTATCTTTCAAATCTTATTGATCGAAGATGTTATATCGGTCAAGGTTTGTCAATTATCAAAATGGGGGAGATAGTTGGCCCATTGGCCATGGTCAAACCTGGTTTTAATAATTGATCAAACTCTGTCTCGATATACGGAGCTACTCAGATGTTTACTTAAGACATTTTGGACACTTGGACACTGATCAAGATCGGATATCTACTCAGTTCAAGACCGAAGCTATGTTTGCCACTCGAGACTGTATTTCTTTATGCAATATAATTTTTACTTTTATTGAGTCTAGAAATACATTGTACACCGAGTTACACTGACAAATAGGCTATCCAAAATCGTTTTTAAAAATGACCTATATTTTTTAAAAACATCCCTATTTACAAAAGCTTCTGAAGGACCCAAAAATTAATTTTTGAAAACCCTGATAGAACTCAGCCCGAGTTCGACCAAAGTTCGGCCAGAGTTCGGTTAGTGACTGTTTGATTTTCGAACATTTGAAAAACTTGGTATCCCTTCAGTTGCGGATTGTTACATAGAGTTCTATCCAAATTCTGCCTGAATTCTGCCCGAGTTCTGCCTTTGGAAAACTATAAATAGAGAAGAATTTTCAAATCACTCATTCACTTTCATCTCTTCTCTTCTAAGCTTACGTTTCTTTCTAAAGAGTTTTCTAAAAAGCTTTCATTTTCAAATCCCAAGCCAGTTATAATTCTCTAGTCAATTTGCCGGTACGGTGCGGTCTAGAATATTTTAGAAAAATTGTAATCAGAGGCTTGATTGAAGAAAAACTCTTCAAAATTGAAGTTGGTCGAGTTCTTTGTATCAAAGCTCGCGTCTGTAGAAGTTGCAAGGACTTCGTATAAAAAATTACAGGATTTTCCAATAGTGGATTCAACTGGAACTAGAGTTCTTCCGACTGGACTAGTCATCACAAGAGGAAAACCAATATACATCGCTGTGTTTGCATTTGCCTTCTGATCTCTTTTCTTTACAATTATTACTTTGTGATTATTGTTATTATTTCTGTGATATAACTGCTAATAAATTTTTAATTAGCAATATTTTGCTGCCTACTTTATTCACCCCCCTCTAGAGTATTTTGCTTTATGACTTCGTTCCTACAAATCATAGAACAAATAATCATTGTTGTTGGGCTTTTAGTGGAGACTAAGAAAATCCAATGGTGCCACATATTATCTGACACATATCAAAAACAAGATAAACAACAAAGATACTCTAAGTTACACCGATATCAATATGCCAGTGTTTCAAATATTATCTGACATAAGGCTCTATTGTGTTTGATCATCTAAGACAATAATACTTTGTTTGTTTCAATTATACTGGTTTTGTCCCTTATAGTTGCAACTATTTTATGAGATGAGGATCACGTAGTTCACATTAACTATCATTGTTTACACTTTTCCATTCAAATGGCCAAGAAGAAGAACAAGTAACGAGTTAACAGGATTTCAATCAGTTTCTAGTAGGCAGCTTGTCTATACTGAGAACATCTTGAGAAGAAAGGTATAGGATTCTATAAGACCAGGGAGGCAGGGAGTATCCATAAGTTGATTGGTCTATATAAAACAAGCTGACCTATTGTTAGAAATCTAGTGTTCTGTATAATTTTTTTAGGATATTTTAAGTTTAGCCCATGAAGGCACTAGATAAACAGAGAGATCGGATTGCTGGCTCTGCAACAGAAGACGATTGATCTGTGTGAGTGGACAAAGACTCATTTTATGATTCACTTGCGCCTAATAAGAATCAGAGTTTTTGAATAAATATTGTTGCTAATAACAAGATGGTAATCATTGAGTATGCTTGTAAGAGATTTCACATGTTGCTATGCTAAGAACAAGAAAAGAGTTAACCTGTATGCTAAGAAGAAGAATTGTTGTATGCTAAAATGAAACGACATGATGCCTTGTTAAGAAATGAATATTGCCTTGATCGATAAAATGTTGCCAAGTTAAATCATTGAGATAATGTTGTGCTTGCTCATAAGAAACGAACTGATGCATGTATGCTAAAGTAGAGATGTTGCCTTCAATCAATAAACTGTTGCTATGCTTAATAAGAAAAGAAAAGAGAATGTTTACATGTCCCTGAATAGAGTATGACTATCAAGAGTAGAGTTCATGCTTGTTGATTTCGTGTTTGCTCAAATAAAGATTGTTCATTGTCCCTTGATTATTTGCTATAAAGACAGAGATGTATAGAGATGGCACATTGTGCAAAAGAGATGATACGGCTTGTCCGTATAGAGAAAAGAGTAGAGCTATTGGCTCGATACATAAAAAAGAAAAAGATGAAAATGTTTACAAGTTGCTCGATTGAGGCATGATAGTTTTATCTGATAGCTGCATTTGCATTGGTCTTGGACAACTTGTGCACAAGTATAGATCCTCACAACCGGTTCCGGGGCACCGAAGCCGTTCGGCCTAGGGGGGATAGAGTAACACCCTGCGGTAAAGAGACCAAAGGGTGTATAGAGTGTCCACTAGTGACGAGCTAAACCCAAGAATCACAGCGGCTAAATCATGGGTTTTCTATGGACCATCATATAGATAAGAGTCAATTGGTGAAGAGTTGAACCCTGAGCCGCAGCTGCTAGTATGTGCGTTATTAGTACAAGCTGACCCGGAGAGTCACAACTACTGGTCTACGTATATGTACAGAGCTGAGCCTTGCGTCACAGCTGCCAATCAGATTGCATGAGTCGGTAAAGATTTTGTTAAGAGCTAACAATACAGAGACGAACAGGAAACAATGTTGGTTTTATCATGGTTATGCTAATCCTTGTCTCGTGCAGGAATGGACGGTCGGCTATGGGTAAGAATCACTGAAAAAGTGATACATATGTGTTGCTTATATTTCTATATGAATTTCTTGAAGAGATTAATCTGTTGCAAAGAAATGCTATGTTCCACTAAAAGAAAAAAATGTGATATCATGCTTGTAATTGTTCCTAAGAGTGGCTTAAACAAGAGAAATGAATATGCTCATGAAACACGCTGCGCACTCCACAGAAATGAATAGTCCCTTGTATGCTTGAGATGTAAAGCAATGAACTGTGACTTTTAAAAGATGTTTTCAAATTAAGAGATGTAAACTGACTCTGTATGCATGGAATGAACATAGGTAAAAGTAGCAAGATCACATCACAAGAAAATATTTTCTCACTAAATGAACAGTGATCGTTTCAGAAGAATATAGCCCTTTGTTCACAATTCACCAGTATGCTGATATACTGACCCACCATCAGTCTGCATGCAGGTGCAATATGCATCGAGAAGGATAGTCTGAAGCGATAGCCCGCGCCTATCCTCAGGAGCCAGAAATCAGAAGAGATGTCAAAAGATGACATCTGTTGCAAGAGTTGGTTTTGTATATAATGGGATGTAATGTATGGGAATGGGATCATTGTAATCTGTAAAGTTATAAGAGAATGGAATATTGTATATGAGAGAAATGAGAGCTTGTAATCTATTCAAATGAAATCAATAAAGATTATTGTTTCTTGTTACCATTGTGTTCATTGCATGTAGTCCGCTGCTGCTTCATGTATTCTGCTATATGTTCTGCGACGTATTGTTAATCTTGTCTATCTTGTCTTGCTTCAGGTCTTGGCCTTATGCAAGCGCAACTTAGGCTTGCACGATATCATGCCTTAGCGAGGACGATCGGCTCAAAGAGTCCGAAGTGAGGATGAAAGGACTCTGCGGGATCGGGACGTGACATACGGGCTGGCCCGAAGCCAACTGGCAGCCCCCCAGTGGCAGGTCAAATGGCTGGGCCCTATGCCTATAGGGGAAGGCCAATGGGAGCATGCCAGCTGGCGTGCGGTCTGGCCCACAATCGGGCCAGATATCATTTTTTCTATTTTTATTGTTTCTATATAATGTACCTTTTACTGTGTGTACATGTACTTGTTACTATTTTTATTGTTACTATATAATGTATCTCTCATGAATTTGATTTTTATTTTTCTTTGAGTGTCTCGAGAGCCGTACGGACATATCGCATATAGGATAACGATCGGTCTAAAACTGATTAATTGACTTATGAAACTTGATTTGTATTCTTGGTAAGAAAATTTTCTGGGAGAATACTCTGGACCCCTAGATAGACCATTAACAATGTCATGGAGTCGTACTAGGCCCATTTAACGTATCTTGGAAATCCAAAAAAAATTCTTTTGCAAGTAGTATACTAATAGTATGACATCGGTATACTGTTAGTAGCTTGCTGGCATAGTTAGTTGGTCTTTTTACCCAACCGAACTCGGCAAATGATTTCAAATAGGCAGAAAATAAAAAAAAATTAATAGGACGACTGGGAACTATTTGACGACGGACAAAACCATCAAACAACTCCTTAGACATAGTGTGGAAATGAAGAACTCGCGGTTGAATTGTAGGTTGGGTAAGAAAATGGGACTCAACGGAGTTTGGTGCCAAAAGATGAGAAATGAGCATCATGAGAAGTTTTGTGTCGTATCTCAGACTTTTTCTTTAGAGGCTTGGTGAGAATATGATTTAAGGAATTTTATCGAGAAGTAGATAGGCACAAGAGGAATTAAAGACAAAAACAAGTATAAGAGAAAGATATGGAAAAGAAATACTGAAGGGATCGACGGCAGAAGCTGATGGGGCTGCTAATAAGGCGGAGGAGGGAGGAGAGGAGAGTGCGAAGGGTCTAGATATTGAGAAGGGTAAAGACTGAAAAGAGTGTGAGATGGATGCGGCAACATGAGGCTTAAGACGGCATAGGCAAGGGGGTGGTTAGGGTAGCATGGAGGAGAGGAAGTAGGGGCTAAAGTACAGAGAGAGAAAAAATAGAAGGGTTAGGTGACAAAAGAAGAAATCAAGGAGAGAAACCCGATCGATAGAGCAAACAATATATGATCCAACTCCAGACAGACAGCGCACCGATCAGTATACTGGGCAATATATCGTACGATATATCATAGCTCCCAAAAAATGCACAGAACCAACTTGTACTCAAATTTGATTAGAACAATATTCTGGACAAAATACTGGTACAAAGACTAATGTCCCAACAACACTGAATAAGAAAAACTAATAATGAAGGATGAGATAAATAAGAACATGAAGAAAGTAAAAAAAGGGAAATTGAGATGTGTGAAGAATAAAAGAAGAGACGCGAAATAGGCACGATGATGGCTTCAAGATACAACAAAAAAAGTGATCAAGGATTGGCTAGAAGCTCCATAATATCAATTTCTCAACAAATAAAATTTAAACGGTCCTCTGCAAGAGGCTTGGTGAAAATATCGACAAGTTGATGCTTCGTGTCAATAAATTCAAAGCAAATATCACACTTTCAATTATAATCTCTTGGGAAGTTATGTCTAATTTCTATGAGATTGGCACGTGAGTGACAAACATGATTCTTAGTGAGATTAATAGTGCTCGTCTCGTGTTATCACACTTAATAATGATGTTGGGATTGGAAATACCATAGCCTTCTAAGGTTTGCTTCATCCAAAGGACTTGAGCGTAAAAACAATTAACAACTATATATTTGCTTTCAATAGTTGAAAGTTAAACCAATTTTTGCTTTTATTAAACCAATAAACTAGATATTTACTAAGAAATTGACATGTACCGCTAATACTTTTATGGTCCAGTTTGCATCTAATAAAATTCGCATTCGAATATCCTAGAAGGTTAAAGGATGGAAATTTGGGATATAGCCCAAGGTTCAAAGTACCTTTAAGGTATCGAAAGACACTACAAGAAAAATGTTCATTTACGGCACACAAAACACGCTATAAAAGACCTTTTACGGCGTTCATATTGGCGCCGTAAAAGACACTACTATTTACGGCGCGAGGATAAACGCTGTAAATGTCTAAATGCAGGCCGTAAATGTACACAACTGAACGTCGTAATTGATTTTTCTCCAAATGTTAGACAACCATTTATGGCATATTTAGTGTGTCGTTAAAGCTATTCTGCATAACCAAATATGGCGCACACATAAACGCCGTAAATCTATTCCTCAGTTGCAAATACGGCGTACACTTGAACACCGTAAAAGCTATTTCTCAAATCAAATACGGCTTACATTTGTATGCCGTAAAAGCTATTCCTCAGAATCAAATATGGCTTACATTTGAATGTCGTAAAAGCTATTCCTCAGAATCAAATATGGCTTACATTTGTATGCCGTAAAAGATATTCCTCATAATCAAATACGACGTACATTTGTATGCCGTAAAAGTTGTTCGTCAGAATCAAATACAAGAATCAATCTGAACAAAGTATATATATATATATAAATATATATATATATATATATATATATATATATATATATATAACATATCAAAAATAAGTTAAAGAAATAATTAATTGATATGTAATTGATCACAATCAGAGTACAAAACTGGAAAATCCTTCAAATAAACCCAAACACGTGATATCATAAATACTAATTGGATTCAGTAGACAAAATACATCAATTGTAATGCTAAGGTCATGCCAAAGTACATCATGTCATATTGATACATGAACTATAAAAACAATTAGTACTAAATTAAGAACCATACTTCGACACAAATATTTTTGATCGAGTTTGTTTCATACATTGCCCTACTTTGGAACAAAAAGTGCAAATTGTCTTCTATCTATGACAAAATTCATCTCAATTTGGTTGTAGAGGAGAAGCTTCAAGAAATATACTGATTTCTTTCTTCTTCTTTCGATTGATAACCTGCACAAATAAAAAATGTGTTTTAGTTCATTGTATCCAATTTGATGTATATATAAACACAACAATGAAAAAAAATATATAAAAACTAAGTACATGCTTTATCTGTTAAGCTTTGGTGGAAACTCAGAATCCAAGCCAAGTATCGACTAAGGTGAAAAATGTGTGTTAGCTTTGGTGGAAACTCAGAATCCAAAGTACATGCTTTATCGGTTAAGCTTTGGTAAAAAATGTGTGTTAGTTTGGTCTTTGTTCTTCCGAGCCAAGTATCGACTGAGGTGAAAACACCACAGAAAATTCCTTCCTGTGGACTGTCGTCTAAAAAAGGAATCCAAGTTTACAGCAACTATGATAAATGATGCAAATTGCATCATGGGAGGTTACTGCGTATAGCACTACATGCTGCTGTTTTTATGTGCTACTAGTAAGTACACAGCAGTTTGATGGACTTAAATTGATAGTTGCCATTTACTCATATATAATATATTCCAGATAATATATCAACAATTAGGTGATAATCTCCCTGCAGCCATTTTGTTGACAATGGTACACATTCAACAGCAAATAAGACTCATTCAAGTTTTAGGCAGAAGAAACATTGGCATTTGTATATGAAACTAAGCTTAAAAAAATCAACAGCAAATAAGAATAAGAATCATGCAACAGCAAATAAGACACATTCAACAGCAAATAAGAATCATTGGTAGTAGTAGTTGAAAAATCTTTCAACAGGTATTGTGGAAGGATTCTTATTGTGATCATGTTAATTAAACATCTGGTTTAGTTTCAAGGTTTTGGGGACTTGTTAACTGAACAATATGAGCTCTCTATTTCAAAATCTATGTACCAGTAGTCTGTGTAAAATGTTAACTGAAGCCAATTAAATTAACAATCTACACAGGTTAGTTACAGTTTTAATACTACGATACTTCAAGCACATGCATCAATTATTTCATAGGTTTTTCACTCAAACATTAAATGCCAATGCATCAATTGGTCAAAATATGAAGGAAAAAAAAGTTATATATAGAAAGGTGGATTGCCATTACATGAGCTTGTACACTAGTTAAATGACTATCAAAAGACTGTGAACACATATTGAATGGCAAACTAGTAGTATACCAATACTTTCCAAAAAAAGGCTGAAGAAAGTTACTTAAGGGAAGCAGTATCATTACAGAAACCATGCATATGCAACTTTACTTCTTCGATGAAGATGCCAGCAAAGGATCTTTTTAACTCTATTCTTGCAAATGACTGTGATCTCTTTAACTCTATTCTTGCAAATGACAGATCTATGTTGTAACATACACTATATAATGATATAATGCCTTATTAAAGAAGGGTTGGATACTGGAAGCTTGTTGGATACTGGTGAAGTAAAGGATCTATTTACTCTCTTTAACTAGAAGCTTGTTGGATACTGGTGAAGTAAACAGAGGTATGGGGTTTGTTTCAAAAATGGATAAAAGAAAATTTATCCTGGAGGCATCTACTGACTACTGCGGCATCCATAATGGATCTTCTCTCAAAGAGTAATGAGATTAACATTGTCATCATTATATGAAATTGCTTCCTAATTTTTCTCAACATTGTGCAAAGAGTAATAAGATTAACATCGACTTGTCCATATCATAATTAATACATAAAATTTCTGGGTAAACACCAAACTAGAGTTCATATAAAGTTTTTCACTAGAAAGGGATTGCATACCATCTGATCTCAACATGTCATCTATAATGGGACTATTCAATATTCACCATAATTGCTTAGTAAGGTTTCTTGGTTAAACATCAAAAACATATGTATAAGCATTGTGCATTTAACAATGTAAACGTACTGCATATTTTGGAACTTTACCAAGGGGAATTGAGTTGGAACTTACTTCTTCACCATTTTTATCCATCTTATTGACCAAATATTTACTCTCAGACAATTTGATCAATCTTAGAAGTATTCACCGTCTTCACTATCAGCCTGTTAATAAAACATAATAATTCATTAGGCTCATAACATAAACATTTGCTCAAACAATAACACATGCTCAACCTTGATAATTATATAAATAGCATTGGTATAATTACCGATACATAAGATAGTTCCTCAGAATCGCGTATTACACAATCTTCATCATCAATATCCAAGTCAAGTTGTGATACATCTATAGAAGTGCATGGCATGTATTCATTCCCCTCTTCTGTCTCATTCTCATAGAAACCTCTTGGTGGTGCTTTCGATACAACATACCTATTTGATGTGTCTGGATCTCTTGAATAGAACACTTGTTTTGCATGTGTTACAAAAATAAATAGATCCCCCTCAAATTGATGTTGTCCTTGGTGGAGGTTAACTAATGTAAACCCATCTTCGACTTTGATACCATTTTTTATATTTGCCCAATCACAATCAAATAATGGTACTTTAAATTTGTAATAGTCCAGCAACATGATATCTTTTATGATACCATAGTAAGTTACTTTTTCTATTACTTGTGAAGCATCTTTCGCACTTGCTCTACATATATTTTCTGCTTCAATAGAAACCCCACAATTTTGTGTGCTTCTCTCAGTTTCCTTTGTGTGAAATCGATTTCCATTAATGACATAACCAGAATAGAACTTTACTTCCTTCTTAGGCCTATATGCAAGCCATCTAACAATATCTGACATTTGACCACTAGTGCCACTTCTAACTTCATTTCCCAACCATTCACTAAATGTGTTTATATGTCGCTTTTCTAAAAGAGATTCATTCTTGGCTAAACGTTTATCTAAACGTATAAGCTCCTCTTTATGCATTCTGGAACAATTAAAAAGATAATAGAGTGTGAATAATGAGATTTGAAAATTGAAAATTAAGTTTACTACTTTAGAAATGTAACTTACTCTCTCCATGGATCAACTTCTGCAGTATTCTTCAAAACATAACGATAAGCAATCTCTAACATAGAAGAAGTCATTGAGTCTTTTGTCCTACCTTGATCAAGTGGTCGCCCTTCTACTATTGTTCTATCTTCAAAATCCTCATTACGCCTATATTGATGTCCTATATCAGCTGCTTGTTTTATGTATCCAGAACAAAAAAGTGTCAACTCATCCGCTAAATACTTCTCTGTTATACATCCTTCGGGATTTGAACGATTCTTAACATATCCTTTTAGGACCTTCATATACCTACATGATTAAAAAGATAAGCTTTATAATCAATCAAATTAGGCTATAATTAATATAGTGTTCTATCATAAAAATTGATCCTCACCTTTCAAACGGGTACATCCATCTGAAAGGTACCGGTCCAGCAATCAGCGCTTCTTGTCCAAGGTGAATAGTTAAATGTACCATAATGTCAAAAAATGAAGGAGGAAAGAACCTTTTCAGCATGCACAAGGTCTCAGGAATTTCTTCTTCAAGAAGCTCTAGTTTATTTTTATCAAGTACCCTTTGACATAAGTGATTAAGAAATGAACAAAGGCAAAAAATAGCAATCTTGGGTCCCTTAAGTAAAAGACCTCTCAGTGCCACAGATAATACTTGTTGCACTAAGACGTGACAATCATGGGATTTGAGGCCATAAATCTTGTGGTATTGTAATGACACACGATTTGCAATGTTAGAACTATAGCCATCCGGCAATCTCAAATTTGCTAACCTCTCACAAAATATATGCTTCTCTTTCTTTGAAAGTACGTACGGAGGTATAGTACCTTTAGAACCACTAATCTTATCATCTTTAAGATGTAGTTTTTTTTTCTGATGCCAATCACCTTTAAATCTTTTCGAGAATTCAAGTTGTCTTTCGTTTTCCCCTTTATATTCAAAAGAGTGCCAATAATACTCTCATAAATATTCTTTTCAATGTGCATCACGTCCAAATTGTGTCGTAATAGTAAAATCTGCATTATGAACAGAATAACATTAAATTTAACAACAAAGACTATAAAGTTTTTTTAATCTTAAATATAAATGAACGAAAAAATACCTTCCAGTATGGTAACTCAATGAAAATAGATTTTTTTTTCCATCGCTTTGTAAGCTGTGTAGGATCATCCCCATCATTATAATCGGTATCTTTATTTCTGTTCTGTTTTCTGTTTTCATGTTGCTGGTTCTTTGACTTTCTCCAAACATTTACAATATTGTTGACCACTTGAAGAACCTCTGAACGGTTAACTTTTTAGGCCTCAATCGAATGTTCTTCGGTTCCATCAAACCAAGCTGCTTTCAACCGCAATGGATGGTCAGGACGAAAAAAAATTCTATGGCACATGTAAGCAATGTTTTTTTCGTTCTTCAACCATTTTGAACATGTTTGAACACCACACACAAGACATGCCTTTTTACCCTTTGTAGAATATCCTGATAAATTTCCATATGCTGGAAAATCATTTATTTTCCACATCAAGACAGCTCTCAAATTAAATGTTGTCTTAGTGAATGCATCATACACACTAACTCTATTAACAAATAATTATTTTAAATCTTCTATAAGTGGTTCCAAATATACATCTATATCATTTCCTGGTTGCTTCGGACCGGGGATAAGTAATGACAACATTAAATTTTCCTTAGATATGCATAAAGATGGGGGGAGATTATAGGTAACCAAGATCACTGGCCAACAACTATATCTAGAACTAAGATCACCAAAGGGATTGAATCCGTCGGATGAAAGACCAAGCCTGAGATTACAAGGATCCGATGCAAAACTTGGAAATTTACTATCAATCTTCTTCCATGCAAACGAGTCAACTGGATGACGCATCATGCCGTCTTGACTTGCATTATTGTAATGCCATGTTACTTGTTTTGCCTTTTCAGATGATTTAAACATTCATCTAAATCGAGGTATGGTTGAAAAGTATCTCAAGACCTTTGCAAGAATTCCTTTGAGAACTTTTTTAGTTCGCTTATTAACCTTCCATCGTGATTCGCCACATTTTGGACACATCTCCATATGTTCTAAAATTTTTCTAAATATACAACAGTCATTCACACAAGCATGTATCTTCTCATAACCTAAATCAAATGCCTTGAGAAACTTTTTCATAGAGTATAATGAACTTGAAAGTATGTTATTATTTGGCAGAATATCTCGTATGATGTTAAGAAGTTCATCAAAACCAGTATCAGATAGGGTATACCTAGCTTTATACTTGTATAACATAACCGTTGCAGACATCTTTGTGATAGTACAATCCGAATATAAAGGAAGTTCTTCCTCCTCTACTAAATCTTTCAAATCAGGCTCTATTTTATCTTTAGGTTCCATAACATCATCATCGTCAAAAATTGCATCTTTGTACATGTTATAGGTCTCTGGAAACTCTATATTTCCATCTTTTAATGTATTTGGCTTTTCCCATGAAAGATCCATGTAGTGTAACGAGGATGCATACCATTTATGATCAAGTGTTCATATACAATATGAAAATTATGGTACTGTAGGTTCAGACAACGGCTGCAAGGACATTGAGTCTTTTGTAGATCCACATTACTTGCTTGAGCCATATCCACAAATCTTCTTGCACCATTATGATAGGCTTTAGAAGTTCTAAAGATTAAAAAAAACATGAGAAGCAGAAGGGAAAGAAAATCAATTTTTTTACAAAAAAATGACACTATGTATAATCATATGATTATATAGTTTAAAGTTTTAAAATAACCTTGAAAGATGTAGCCAACTTTTATCCATCATATCTCTATTTTCCTTGGGATCCTCCTTTACTTTAATATAAAAATTCTACAAATATATTTTTCAAGATAATGAAAAATGATAACAATTGAAATGCTAGAGCATTGAAATGTATACTAAGGATAAGATCACTATGGAAAGTTATACCTTACAGAACCGAAATGCTAGAAACCGATTTGTGAGCTGGTACCAAACTGTAGAACTGCAGAAAAAAAGACAAAAGAATTAGGTATATATTGTGAGCCGGTGACCACAAAACAATTCCACAGAGCAAATAAAAATAAAAAAGGCTTAAAATAAAATCTAACAGTACATTAACAAGCCCTAGCCGCTGATGAAAGTAATCTTGCATAGAGAAAATTCCAGTAAAAAAATACCAACGTACTAACAGAAAGCAGAGATGAATATTCCTCACAAAAAATCCCAAAATAAAAAAAAATTATAGTTGAACAGTAAACTCAACTGCAACTTCCTCAGATCGTCAAATTCCCTTCCACTATATGAAGAACCATATGAACTATTACCGTGAAAAAAAACCAAAAAATTTTCGTGAAAATTTTGTGAAAATTCCGTCAAATTCCTTCCGAACTTGACCCAAAAATCTACCAGCCATCAACTATTTCCGTGAAAAAAAATCAAGAACTCTAGCAACGAAGAAGATCAAGAAAATACATAGGAGGTGAAATAGTCAAGTCAAAAAATAAGTAGAAAATACCTAGGGTTTAAGCTCGATAGCGAAAATCTTCGATTTGGAGTTGGTTACAGAAGGGAAAAGGGGGGAGGGAATGGTCTAAGAAAAAAATAAGGAAATAAAAACATGAGAAGGGGGAAAATGGAAGAGGAATTTTTGGTTAGGGTTGGAGGAAAGTTTCGTAATTAAGTTTGGACTGGTGGAATTGGCTTCCTGAATAAATAAAGTGGGCTGGGATTGGGCTACCGGAACAAATATTATATTTATGTAAAAGTAAACAAATAGCTAGTTGTTGCTCAAATTGTAGAGTAGATAAGTCTCTTAAGAAGAGTTCATGGTTCGAGTCCTTTGAACCTTACCATATTATTATTATTTTTATTTCAAAACTGAAATCTAACATTAATTTTTTAAAAAAACTTATTGCTATCTTAAAAATAATACATATCTAATCTTTTTTTTTAATATGGATAGATAAATTTTCATTTAGTTTTAATTCTAATCTTAACATTAATATTAAAAATTAACATAACATTTAAAAACTAACATTAATATTAAAATTAATATTAACATTTAACACTATAAGCCCTACTTTCTAGATATATATGAGACCTTACCAAATAACCCTAAATATTTTCATGTCAAAGCTACGTAATCGAAAAAGGAAGAATGGGATTCATATGCTTCAACAAACTGATGGTTATTTAGTAATATTGATAGTTCTAGCACTGCTCCTGTCATTATTGATTATTCAGTACTATATTCCAAGCAGAGGATTCTCAACTAATGGATCCAGTATTTACCATTTCTTCTGTTCCTACCCAGGACCGATCCAGGATCTTGTGTTGCCTTAGCCGGAGCGAATTTTGGTTGCCCTTTACCCCTATTGAAAACATTCAAGTTTCATTTGGGTCTGGTCAACTTTAATATTATTATTAAAATTTATATTTTAAATTAAATTTAAATTAAGTAGTTATATGGACAATTCTATTTTTTGTTTCGCTTAATTACCATTTTATTTTTGTTTCAAAATTTAAATCTCACGTTAATTTTAGAAAAATAAACTTATCGCTATATTAAAAATAATACATATCTAATCATTTTTTTATTTTTAAAATATGGATTGATAAATTTTAATTTAGTTTTAATTTTAATTATAATCTTAACATTAATAATAAAAATTAACATAAATATATATAGATTAAATAAGTTATTCTTAATTTTAATATCAAGCCAAAATGGAAAAAAAGATGTCGTAAATAAGTTATTCTTAATCTTAACATCGTGCCAAAATAAGTTATGATCTTAATTTTAATCTTAACATCGTGCTGGGTAAAAAAGCTGTCAATTACGGCGCGTACAACGCATGCCGTAAATAAAACAACATTCACGACGTGCTGAGGAACGCCGTAATTGAGATCTCATTCACGGCGCACAAGAACGCATGCCGTAAATAACTTAACATTTAAGGCATGCAAAAAAGAATGTCGTAATTAAGTTACCATTCACGGCACAGGAAAATACGTGCCGTAAATGCGTTTGCAATTACGACGTGAAGGTAAAACACCCCGTAAAAAACACAAAAATTGACTCTTTTATGGCACGCAGAATTGCATGCTGTAAAAGAGTGTCATTTACGATGCACAGGCAATGCGTGCCATAAATTGTGCGTCGTAAATGATCATTTTTCTTGTAGTGAGATATGCTTAATAGCACAAATGTTATATTTCTTAGGGCTAGCTTGAAAATGAGCACACAAGCAAACACTAAACAGTATATTGAAACGACTTACATTTAAATAAAGTAACCCTCATACCTCGATACTTACGTTATATCTACCAGTTTTTTTATTTTTGTCTTAATCAAGATTTGTTGAAGTGGCCATTGGTGTACCAATAGATTTGGAGTTATCCATATCAAAGTGTTTGAGTAAGGATCTAGTATACTTTGCTTGATTGATGAAAGTGCCATGGGAACTCTGCTTAATTTAGAGGCCAAGGAATGAGAGTTCACCTATCATACTAGTTTCAAACGCTTGATGCATGCATTTTGCAAATTTCTCACAAAGGACCAAAACCTCTTTAAGAGGGTGCTTATTTCTTTCACTAATCCAAATTGTAGCACTAATTGTTGGGGTTTTTATCTTGAATTATAATAAATAGTCCCACATCCATGTGACAATCCAAGTATGTATTTCAATATAAGATTCTTCTTTTGTTGACTTGTGCACATGTAGAGCGGTAGTTCATGTGATTGGCATGGTGGGGTGCTTTCCTAGAGGGTATGGATCAAGGCACCCAAAAAATATTTATATTTTATGTTAGAGGAAATTTGAGTGGCACCACACTTTATTTACCCAAATTTAACGTGCACCCCACACAATTACAAGAATGTAAGGTACACCCCACTTTTGACAGAAACCGTCCTCTACTGACGGTCAACCCCTTTGACCGACATTTTTGGACGAAAATACCCTTCCTAAACTCCTACCCCACCCCTACGACCCCCCTCCGGCCATAGTGTCACGACCAGATCCCAAATAATTGGGTCGAACCGGATCATGTCCAGCCTGTACCGTTGTTGAGACGGCGGCAGTAAGCTGTATCTACTATTGCAGGTAATCACAACAACGTCTATATATTTGTCACAACTCAATATTCGAAAATTTAAAACTTTATTCAACATTTGAAAAGTACAACTAGAATTAGAAAGACTGAAATAAAATGCTGAATTTGAAATATCCAAAATTTCAAAACAACAAACTGGAAACAGAAAAAAAAATCTAGCTAAGCGTTCGGCTCGTCGGCCTCAGGTCATGCGTCCTCCAATGGAGACTCTGGTAATACCACAGGGTACAGAACTGGGTCATAATAGCTGTTGTATAACAGCTCAGCATCCTCAAAATCCCCTAAAAATGTTATCTCCAGTCAGGAGGGAGCAAAATACAATTCATGATAATCCAACAATTGAAATAATAATAGAGTTATGCACTTTTAAACAATTTGAAATAAATAGTTCTCCAGCAGTTAAAATATTGTGATGTGAATAGGCAATGAATATGACCGGATTGGGTTGTACAGTGAATGATATTGCTGATTCCCGTGTGTATGAGGGGTAAGCTAATACAGTTCTAAATTATTACTTTGGATGTGGTCATACTCATTACACTACTCCCCCAGTACCCAACAGTCAATCAGTCAGTGCTCTCAGAGAGAGTTCCGTGTTGCATCGTGGTTTAAACTTGCAATAAAACGATTATTAAATAATTATAAACTAACACAAAATGTACTTGCCTTTGTTTATGATTGGAAACGGTGTTGGTTCCGAAAAGATGCTAGGTTCGTCTCCGAGATCCTACAGTTGGAGAACTTGACTTAGAACCAATATTGAGACCATTCTATGTGTGCTAGTTACAATCTCTAGTAGCAGGTCCTAGTCAGATTTTAAGTTTGTTTATTTAATCTACTGCTAACAGTTTACGACGCGTACTACGTTGGTTCTTATTTTAGTTGGATAGCCAGTTTCTGGTTTTACTTGAAAAAATTATCGTTACCAGTTAATTCGCAAAACTTTGTATTTTTAATATTGTACATATAAAACTACTTTTTCTTTCAATGATAAAATGTGGGTTTTGTTAATTATCCATATTTTAATCAAGTTATTTTATCGTGAAAAATTCTTATTAATTTATACAAAATATTTAATAGCCATTTATATAACTAAACGCCTAATTACGAAGAAGATAAACCATCCAGAAAATAAAGGAAAAATCCTAATCTACATAATACAAGTCCACATCGAAATAAAGTAGAAAACTGGGCTTATGCCCTTACAAACTTTACATAAATTAAAATAAGAGGGAAATAGTTAGCTCTGACTAATGTCCCGTATTATAAATATCAAAAACAAACTAAAAATAAAATAAATAAAATCTTAGGAGTCTCAGACTTGGTCCAATCGTCACAATTAGCTAATGCCTCAACGTCCGGGTAAAACCGATTTCGTTTGCATTTCGCTAGGGCCCACGGACCGACATGGTCGTCACCTAAAAATCCAATTTAATAAATTATTTTCCGAAAACCGATTTGAATTTCATTTATAAAACTTTATAAAAATTTGGGCAGCATTTCCTCTATATTCGGGATAACCCAAAACTGGAAAAATGCGCCAAAACACCCATAATAAAAGTCCCAAACCAGGGAACACACCAGATAAACCATTATTCACCAAATAAATATACAACAAAATCACAGGACGTTTTCGAATGAAATCGAAAAACCCGAAGTAGTCACAGAACCAGAGAATACCAGTCTCGGGAACTCCGAAACTAACTCGGAATTCCAAACACAGAACATTTCCGAACCAATCTCAGAAAATTCTGAAAAACCACAGAATGTTTTCAGAAACTCCGAAACTACGACGTCCACCAAAAACCGAATTCTCGGGAAGGAATTGGGGACCAAGTCTCATCATCGACTACGTATTGGAAAAGGGGACGCAAAATTATACCTTGGGTTGCTCGGCTAGAGCTCTCAGATGAAAATTTGGAAGAAAATCCAGTTACCGCGGAATCGAGAAAGTTCGAAATACGCAGACAGCAAAGGACAGCTGCGGAACGGGAGATCGGGGTCGAGATCCGGCGCGGGGCACGCTGCTAGCAGCGGAGAGGAGCGTTGTGGGCGCTGGACAGGGCCGAGAGGGGGAGGCCGGCGGGGAAACGGTGCCGGAGGTGGGCGGCCAGGGGCGCGCGGGCGCGGAGGGGTTGGACGGGCCGGCGGCGGACGGCCCGGAGGTGGGCGGAGCCGCGGGGATGCGCTGCAGGGTGCAGCACCGAGAACGGCGTCGGAGCTCGGGGGTCCGGCAGGACGGCGCCGGAAGGGCGGCCGCGCAGTGAGGGCCGCGGCCTGGGGCACGGGGAAGCCGGGAGTGCGTATTCGGGTGGATCGGGAAGAGCTCGGGAGTGTTTGGGGAGGAGATGGTACTGGTGGTGGGTTTGTGCTCTGGAGTTGGAAAATAGTTTGGTGAGGGAAGAGTATACGAGAAAGAGTGAGAGTGGGGGAGTTATGGGCTGGAGTTGGTGGTGTGTGTTTTAATAGAGGAGTGGGGAAGTAACGTGTGGGGATGAGCATTAAGAGGAGAAATAAGAGGATCATTGGCCTGGTCGTGGGGACCAGGTCGGGTGGGTTTAAAAGTATATATATATATATATATATATATATATATATATATATTTCATTCCAATATACATATATTTATATATATTAAAAGAAAATTAAGAATGGGTTTAGGAGTCGGGATTGGGTTTCGGGAACTCGTACCGGGTTCGAACTCGGGTTCGGAGTCCGGACTCGGGGTCGGGGCAGGGCCGCAAACAAAACCCAAATGGTAATTTCAAAAATAGTATTTTCCTAAATCCGACTAAACAATAATATAATAATATACATAATAATAATAATAATAATATAATAATACTATAAAACTAAAATTTTACTACAAACCAATAATTAATTAATTCTAAAATTCTGGATTTCATAATCTTCCCTCCTTAGAAAATTTCGTCCTCGAAATTAAAGGCAGGGTTAGGAGTAAACTCAAATCAAACAGGTACGGGTACTATGCCCGTAACTCAGGTCCAACAATAAGAATTGCCAAGGCAGTCGTGGATGAGACATTTAGGAACAAGTTTTAACTATGTCACCATCCACGCAGAACAAGAACATATATATGCGAACTAAGGTACACGTGGTTGATCAGACCATTATGCACCGGTTCTGATTAGACAATATATTAGTGAGTGCACCCAATAAAATACTGTCATGATCAAGCTCGATAGAGAAATAAGCTCGCAAAACTAGGCTAACTTAGCAGCATCAGTCAAAATATTAGAACGAAAGATAATGTTTGCAAGAAATAAAAGTTTATGAGGCAGCATAGGGTTTCTGGTTTTCTTCTCACCTTTGTCTAAAATCGCCACTGGCTTCTCTGGCACTATGAGGCTGGGTCCAATCTCTAGCTTTGAATGGTCCAAGTTGTAGCTCGGGTCCGGGATGTAGCGTCTCAGCTGTGAAACGTAGAAGACGTTATGGACGCCTTCGAGACTTGGGGGTAGAGCCACCCGATAAGCCACTTCTTCAATCCTGTTAAGTACTTCAAAAGGACCAATATACCTGGGGCTTAGCTTTCCTGCTCTGCCGAAATGGATGGTTCCTCTGGTAGGAGAGATCTTCACAAACACACTGTCACCTTCTTCAAACTCCAAAGGCCGTCGGCTGCTATCGGCCCAATGCTTCTGTCTGTCCTGAGCAATCCTGAGCTTGTCTCTGATCATTTTTACTTTCTCTGCTGCATCGGTCACCATCTCCGGTCCCAGCAATACTCTTTCTCTGACGTCATCCCAAGCATGTGGAATGCGGCAACGACGTCCATAGAGTGCCTCGAACGGTGTCATACCGATGCTAGCTTGGTAGCTGTTATTGTAGGAGAACTCTACCAGGTGCAAATGGTCTTCCCAAGACCCTCCAAATTTCAAGATGCAGGATTTCAACATGTCTTCTAGCGTCTAGATTATTCTCTCCGATTGTCCGTCAGTCTGGGGATGGTAGGCGGTACTGAACTTCAGTTGTATTCCCAATCTGTCATGCAAACTCTTCCAAAAGTGAGAGGTAAATCTAGTATCTCTGTCAGACACAATACTTACTGAAACTCTATGAATCCGATAGATGTGCCGCATGTACAGTGCTGCCAACTTCTCAGTGGATAGACCAACCTTGAAGGGGATAAAGTGAGATGACTTCGTCAGTCGGTCCACGATTACCCAAATGGCATCCTTCCCTCCTTGGGATCGAGGCAGTCCCGACACAAAATCTATTGTTATGTGTTCCCATTTCTACTCTGGAATGTCTAGCGGCTGCAATAGTCCTGCTGGTCTCTGTCTGCTAGCTTTTACTTGTTGACAAATTAAACATCTAGCCACATACCTGGATACGTCCTTCTTCATTCTGTACCACCACAATATAGTATGCATATCCCGATACATTTTGTTGGCTCCAGGATGTATGGGATACTGCGACTGGTGTGCTTCTTGCATCAGCTCGTTCCTCAGTTCGCCAGTTGGTACGCAAAGCCTCGTACCATTCTTCAGTGCACCGTCGCTGGCGATTGAGAATCCTTCAAGTGTTCCTGCCAGCACTTGATCTCTGAGTTTGCAAAGCATCTCATCTTGGAATTGTGCCTCCTTGACTCTGTCCATTAGACTTGAACGTACTTGCAACTACATCATTGTTGAATCAGCTCCTGGTATAATGGCTTCTCTTCAAGTTTCTTCATTTCTTCTTCAGGTAGTACAATTTCTAGACCAAGCTTCTCTATGTCCTCCAGCAAATGACGCTCCTTGGTCAAGAACATTGCCATCGGGTATCGACTAAGTGCATCTGCAACAACATTAGCCTTACCCGGATGATACTGCAGGTTGATGTCGAAATCCTTCATCAGCTCCAGCCATCGTCTCTGTCGCATGTTCAGCTCCTTCTGAGTGAACACATATTTAAGACTTTTGTGGTCTGTAAATATTTCCACTCTCTCTCCATAAAGGTAGTGCTTTCATAGCTTCAATGTAAATATTACCGCTGCAAGTTCTAAATTATATGTGGGATAGTTCTTCTCATGAGTCCGTAATTGCCTAGATGCATAAGTAATTACTTTCTTGTGTTGTTGAAGAACGCAGCCCAATCCCTTACCGAAAGCATCACTATAAATTGAGAAACCGTCGGTACCTGCGGGTAGCACAAGTATCGGCGCCGTTGTAAGCCTCTTCTTCAGTTCCTCAAAAGCTGACTGGCAAGCTTCAGACCAAATGAATTCTTCGTTTTTCTTGGTAAGCTTCGTCATTGGTTCAGCAATCCTGGAGAAATCCTTCACAAACTTCCGGTAGTAGCCAGCTAAACCCAAAAAGCTTCTGATTTCTGTAACCGAACTTGGTGCAGTCCACTCCTCAATAGCAGCTATTTTTTTTGGATCCACCGAAATTCCTTTTCATGTGACAACATGGCCCAGAAATTCCACTTTGCCTAAAAAGAATTCGCATTTAGATAGCTTACCATAGAGCTTCTCCTTCCTCAAGGTGCTCAGAACTTTTCTCAGGTGCTGTTCATGCTCTTCTTCAGTCTTCGAGTAGATCAGTATGTCATCGATGAAGACAACAACAAACTGATCTAGGTATTCATGGAAGACCTGGTTCATGAGGTTCATGAATACCGCAGGAGCATTCGTTATTCCAAACGACATGACCAAGAATTCAAATTTCCCATACTTGGTGTTGAATGCCGTTTTCGGGATATCCTCCTTCCTGACCTTGATTTGGTGGTAGCCTGATCTGAGATCTATCTTCGAAAATACCTTGGCTCCACTTAGTTGATCAAACAGGTCGTCGATCCGGGGCAGAGGGTACTTGTTCTTCATGGTGATGTTGTTCAGCGCCCGGTAATCAATGCACATCCGTACAGTTCCATCCTTCTTGGACACGAACAAAACTGGTGTTCCCCAGGGTGAAGCCCCGTCTCTGATAAATCCTTGTGCCTTCAGTTCGTCAATCTGATCCTTTATCTCCTTTTTCTCCTTAGGTTTGACTCTGTAGCATCCCCGAAAAATAGGGGAAGAGCCGGGTACTAGGTCGATGGTGAATTCCACACCTCGATCTGGCGGCAATCCTGGAAGACTATCTGGAAAGATGTCCATGAATTCTGCTATAATAGGGTGAGGAGGCCCGGGTTCTTCGGTGATGGAGGAGTAGGTAACACTCTTCATGTTTTCCGGAGCTCGAGAGATTTCAAACTCCGGTTCTCCTGGTGGGCTGAAGATTACACATCCTCTATGACAATCTATCAGCGCATGCTGCTTACTTAACCAGTCCATCCCTAGGACTACATCATAGTTGGACAAGGGCATCACAAGTAAGGGTGTTAAGAATTGGTGGCCTGAGATAGTTATGGGACAGTTACAAGCCTCAGTGATGGGTATGGGTCCAAGTATGACCGATGATGGACCTCTTCGTCAGCAGGGTCGGAACGAGTGGTCTTTCCTTTGGCCGTACTCTGGAAAGTTTTGGTTGCAAACACAAGCAAGGTAGCCTACCAGTCTATAGCAAACAAAAATATTTACTTATAATATATATTTCGGTCATATGTCATGACAAATTGATGTTCTAGTGTTCTAATTGTTTCTATGTATGTTTTCCTAAGTTGTTGTTCTGACCTGCATGGGCTACCACTAAAAACATGTCACGATCCAATCCCAAATAATTGGGTCGAACCGGATCATGCCCAGCCTGCACCGTTGTTGAGACGACGGCAGTAAGCTGTATCCACTATTGCAGGTAATCACAACAACGTCTATTTATTTGTCACAACTCAATATTCGGAAATTTAAAACTTTATTCAATATTTGAAAAGTACAACTGGAATTAGAAAGACTGAAATAAAATGCTGAATTCGAAATATCCAAAATTTCAAAACAACAAACTGGAAACAGAAAAAAAATCTAGCTAAACGTTCGGCTCGTCGGCCTCAGGTCCTGCGTCCTCCAATGGGGACTCTGGCAATACCACAGGGTACAGAACTGGGTCATAATAGCTGTTGTATAACAGCTCAGCATACACAAAATCCCCTAAAAATGTTATCTCCAGTCAGGAGGGAGCAAAGTACAATTCATGATAATCCAACAATTGAAATAATAATAGAGTTATGTACTTTTAAACAATTTGAAATAAACAGTTCTCCAGCAGTTAAAACATTGTGATGTGAATAGGCAATGAATATGACCGGATTGGGTTGTACAGTGAATGATATTGCTTATCCCCGTGTGTATGAGGGGTAAGCTAATACAGTTCTAAATTATTACTTTGGATGTGGTCATACTCATTACACTACTCTCCAGTACCCAACAGTCAATCAGTCAGTGCTCTCAGAGAGAGTTTTGTGTTGCATCGTGGTTTAAACTTGTAATAAAATGATTATTAAATAATTGTAAACTAACACAAAATGTACTTGCCTTTGTTTATGACTGGAAACGGTGTTGGTTTCGGAAAGATGCTAGGTTCGTCTCCGAGATCCTACAGTTGGAGAACTTGACTTAGAACCAATATTGAGACCATTCTAAGTGTGCTAGTTGCAATCTCTAGTAGCAGGTTCTAGTCAGATTTTAAGTTTGTTTATTTAATCTACTACTAACGGTTTACGACGCGTACTACGTTGGTTCTCATTTTAGTTGGATAGCCAGTTTCTGATTTTACTTGGAAAAATTGTCGTTACCAGTTAATTCGTAAAACTTTGTATTTTTAATATTATACATATAAAACTACTTTTTCTTTTAATGATAAAACGTGGGTTTTGTTAATTATCAATATTTTAATCAAGTTATTTTATCGTAAAAAATTCTTATTAATTTATACAAAATATTTAATAGCCATTTATATAACTAAACGCCTAATTACGAAAAAGATAAACCATCCAGAAAATAAAGAAAAAATCCTAATCTGCACAATACAAGTCCACAGCGAAATAAAGTAGAAAACTGGACTTATGTCCTTACAAACTTTACATAAATTAAAATAAGAGGGAAATAGTTAGCTCTGACTAATGTACCGTATTATAAATATAAAAAACAAAACTAAAAATAAAATAAAAAAATCTTAGGAGTCTCAGACTTTGTCCAATCGTCACAATTAGCTAATGCCTCAATGTCCGGGTAAAACCGGTTTCGTTTGCATTTCGCTAGGGCCCACGGACCGGCATGGTCGTCGCCCAAAAATCTAATTTAATAAATTATTTTCTGAAAACCGATTTGAAATTCATTTATAAAACTTTATAAAAATTTGGGCAGCATTTTCTCTATATTCGGGATAACCCAAAACTGGGAAAATGCGCTGAAACACCCATAATAAAAGTCCCAAACCAGGGAACACACCAGATAAACCATCATTCACCAAATAAATATACAATAAAATCACAGGACATTTTCGAATGAAATCGAAAAACCCGAAGTAGTCACAGAACCAGAGAATACCAGTCTCGGAAACTCCGAAACTAACTCGGAATTCCAAACACAGAACAGAACATTTTCGAACCAATCTCGAAACATTCTGAGAAACCACATAATGTTTTCGGAAACTCCAAAACTACGACGTCCACCAAAAACTGAATTTCTGGGAAGGAATCGGGGACCAAGTCTCATCATCGACTACGTATTGGAATAGGGGACGCAAAATTATACCTTGGGTTGCTCGGCTAGAGCTCTCAGATGAAAATTTGGAAGAAAATCCAGTTCCCGCGGAATCGGGAAAGTCCGAAATATGCGGACAGCAAAGGACAGCTGCGAAACGGGAGATCGGGGTCGAGATCCGGCACGGGGCACGCTGCTAGCAGCGGGGAGGAGCGCTGTGGGCGCTGGACAGGGCCGAGAGGAGGAGGCCGGCGGGGAAACGGTGCCGGAGGTGGGCGGCCAGGGGGGCGCGGGCGAGGAGGGGTTGGACGGGCCGGCGGCAGGCGGCCCGGAGGTGGACGGAGCCGCGGGGACGTGCGACAGGGTGCAGCGCCAGGAACGGCACCGGAGCTCGGGGGTCCGACGGGACTGCGCCGGAAGGGCGGCCGCGCAGTGAGGGCCGCGGCCTGGGCACGGGGAAGCTGGGGGTGCGGGTTCGGGTGGATCGGGAAGAGCTCGTGAGTGTTTGGGGAGGAGATGGTTCTGGTGGTGGGTTTGTGCTTTGGAGTTGGGGAATAGTTTGGTGAGGGAAGAGTATACGAGAAAGAGTGAGAGTGGGGGAGTTATGGGCTGGAGTTGGTGGTGTGTGTTTTAATCGAGGAGTGGGGAAGTAACGTGTGGGGATGAGCATTAAGAGGAGAAATAAGGGGATCATTGGCCTGGTCGTGGGGACCAGGTCGGGTGGGTTTAAAAGTATATATATTTTTTATTCTAATATACATATATTTATATATATTAGAAGAAAATTAAGAATGTGTTCATGAGTCGGGATTGGGTTTCGGGAACTCGTACCGGGTTCGAACTCGGGTTCGGAGTCCTGACTCGGGGTCGGGGCAGGGCCGCAAACAAAACCCAAACGATAATTTCAAAAATAGTGTTTTCCTAAATTTGACTAAATAATAATATAATAATATATAATAATAATAATAATATAATAATACTATAAAACCAAAATTTCACTACAAACCAATAATTAATTAATTCTAAAATTCTGGGTTTCACCCGTAGGCTCCCCCCACCTCCGGTTAACAAGCGACCCCCCTTCTCTGTCCCCCACCAACCCCTCGCCCTCCACCCCCTCCCTTCTCCGGCCGCCACCAACCCCCCTCCACTCCTCGCCCGCTTCCTTGTCCGACCACTGCTGCTGCTGCCGGGTCGCCGTCGCCGCTGCTGCTGCCACCGCTTGCTACTATTGCTACTGTTGCTACGATGGCGATGTAGGGGAGGATGGCAGCCGGGGGCGTCGTGGGCAGGGGGTTTGTTGGTGATGGTGATGGTGAAGGTGGTGGTGGTAGTGGTGGTGGTGGTGGTGAAGGTGGTGGTGATAGTGAAGGTGGTGGAGATGATGGTAGTGATGGTGGTAGTAGTGATAGTGGTGGTAGTGATGGCAGACGGCCGAGCGACGCGGTGGAGGGGGGACCATGCACAGTTGGGAGAGGGGGGGTGGTTGACGCGGGGAAGAAGACAACATACGGGAGATATTTTTGTACAAAAAATTGGGTCAACCCAGTTGACCGTCCATATTGGACGAAATCCGTCAAATATGGGGGGTGGATTACATTAGTGTAAAGCATTGGGGTGCATCTTAAATTCGGATAAATAAAGTGGGGTGCTGCTCAAATTTTCTCTTTTTGTTAATCATTTCTTTAGAATTTTTTTGGGAGCTAATCCCTGAAGGGACTTAGTGACTTGGACCCGGACTTAGGCAAAGGATGCAAAGTGGTGCTCTGATTGCATTCTTTGCACTTTGCGCGTCATTGTATCGTCCTGAACGGAAGCATCATCGCTGCAGTATGAGCTTCCGCACAATGTAGCGCAAGTTTCGCATAGATTTTCGCACGGGCGAGTATGCTAGATTTTTATGAGGCGCATAGGCGTGCTAGATTTCCACGCAGAGGGTGTTTACACAAAAAATTGGGCATTGTGCTAGATTTTTTTGCATGGAGGGTCCTTACACGAAAATTGCAGAATGTGGTTGTTTGAGTGGATACTCTGTTGTAACCGCCCCTTATTCTCAAGGTTTTGGAGATATTGTTTAGTAATTGCCCCTTATCCGTAGGGATTATCTCCGGATTAAGTGAGTGATGGTTGATTAGGATTTGGCTCGTGCCTTCTCTATATATATTTTATTATCTTTCTGTTAGAGAGAGACAAAAATATATTATTTTGAAAGGAGAGTTAACAACAGCCAAAGCATATCCACGTGTTATCCGTCTGTTCATCTAGTTTGAGATTCACATCGAGGGTGGCAAGTGCATTTCAAAAGTTAATCTACGGACTTGTTGGTCACTGGGAACAGATCGACGAAAATGGTCAAATGTTGCTTTGAACAACGATGATATTTATCACCCCAACGAGTTGTCTTCTTCTTCTTCGTGATTTTAATTATGTTTCTCATTGTAGTAACTACGGTTGCATAAGTTTTTAGTGCTTTCTATTTCCAGCAACTTGTTGTTGCTAGCTTTTTGTTTACAAGTGTTGCAATCTTTATTTTGTTTTAAGTTGTAGTCAGAACATAGTCAGTTTTATTTTACAAGTCCAGAGAGCTGCAATCAGTTGTACTTTCTCTATTTTCACGTACGTTTGTGTAGGGGTGAGCGTTCGGTTTATTCGTTTTTAACCGAACGTAATTAGCCAAAACCGAATAAACCAAAATTCTAAAAATTCGAAACCGAAATCGAAACCGAACCGAATTATTAGCCAAAAGCGAAACAAGAACAAACCGAATAATAAATCGGCTTATTCGGTTTGTTCGGTTAGACTATTTATATTGTTTAATAGGTCGGTCCTAAAGTTGGGATCATTGTTAGATTATATCAAAAATTATAATTTTTATACACACATCTGTTAAAATTTAAAGTTATGCACAAAGTTGGATTAGTTGTTAAATTATCCAAATTAAAATTCAAAACTATACATAGAATTATTATTTTAAAAATATAATCATTTTTAATCACAATTACGTAATTATTTTTTGGTTTTGGACCGAACCCGAAATCCAAAACAGAAGCCGAATAAATTTTTTTATTATTTTGAAAACCAAACCGATTTTTTTTGAAACCGAATATAATCTCTGTTTCGGTTTTCGGTACAAAACTGAATAATGCATCATACGTTGTTTGTAGGATCTTTGTAATCCAGCCATAACACTAGCTATTTACAGCTGGATTATATTTTTATTAGTTAGTGATTTATATAAAAAAAAATTTACTAATCAATATATGTTTATTTTTCAATGTCTAATTAGAATTTACCTATGTATCTTTATTCTAAAATACACTAAAGTAATATCTTGTTAAGGTCATATCAAAAAATTATCCGAACTTAATTTGTTCAAAAAATTCATTTGAAATTAAGCGAAATGTCACACATTCCTATACTATGTGATCCAAGTCAAAGTAATTACAAAATATATTACAAACAAGCATCCATCTCAAAAATGTGTGTGTACTTCCTCTAGAATTTGATCAGATAATTCATATATAAATTATTGGTATTTCTCTCCTTTTTCTTCCAGATTTTATCTCACCAATATGTTGATATAAAAAAAAAATACTGTTTTTTTTTAATTACAAGGATCTTTCAATTATAGATGCTAATAAGTTGAAAAAAAAAAAAAAACCCTACGGGCTACTACTTTCTTTTCCTGAATCTTAATTAGTCGCCAAACCCTAATTGCATCTAATTAGATAAAAAAAATGAACAATATTTTTTTTTAACTCGCAACTAATTAGACCAAGTTAGTGCTTTCTTTACAATTGGGGTAACATGACTATTTACAGAATGACTAGGGTGTCTGTCACATGACTGACAATCCGTATTTCTATCTGCTGTACAGAAATTGTTATCTATGAAATTTCTCAAGAGTAGGATCTGATCAGTCGAAAGCTCTGGAAAAGATATCCCTTGAAGAAACTACCAAAGAAAGATCCTGTGCTGCTCTCAGGTTCAGGATAGCAGGAGGGGTTCTGCTTCACTCTCAGAACTGTCTGCCCCATCTGCCTCCGTATAGATTCAATTGTTGCAGCTTCCACAGGGAGCCCCGACATTTCCGAGACGTAGAAGGAATGGACCGCTTTCCCACCTTCAGTCGAGATTTCCGCCCTCCTGATGCTCAGGCCGTGCTCCCGGAATAACCTTGTGATGTCCGAGAGAAGCCCGACCCTGTCTTCTGTCCTCAGCTCCAGTTCCAGTCCCTCCGTGGCTCTTCGCTCTATCGCCGCCTCAAGGCACTGGATGACGCGCTCCCGCTCAGGCTCTGAGCTTATAGGGTGCCCGTCAACGTGTCGGATGTAATACTCCTGAAACAAGTAAGAATCCATGTAGCAAGCAACTTAAGTAGAGATGAAGCATTGATCATGTTTGTGCTGTTTCTTTGAATTTGTACTTCTTCAGATTCATTCTTACTTATGGGTTCACTTTTGGCATCATGTATGTTGCCATGGACAACACGAGGACGATACAGACACAAAGACCATGCCAGTGTCTGATATGTGCTCAACACGACATGATACGGACATTGAACCAATTTTCAGAATATCCATTGTAAAAATATCAAAGGCATATCTGATCAAACATACTTACGCTTGCGGGCTAACCTACCAAGGTTAAACTAATCCTCTTTTACACCATGCAGTAGTATAACCTATGTTGGACTGACGCGACATGACACGGTAAGGATACTGTGACACGGACACTTCATCTATTTTGGTATGTCCTAATGTACATATTTTGGAATGCCTAAATTGTGTCAGATACGTCTGACAGACAAACCCCAGATTTTTGGACTGCCCCTGCTTCCTAAGTACTAAAGTAGCCGGAATAACATTACCGAATTTGACCAATTACCTGATAAGCATCCCCGCGTCCCGTGCTGACGGTTCCATGAAACACCACATACTGCATGTCGGTAAGAGTACAGATAGTATCAAAGAGAAGCTTCGGGCGATCCTTGGACCTCAAGATTGCCACGGTGTAATCCTTCTCAAAGCAGTCCATCACAGTGACTTCAGGACGGGACCTCTCATCCGATCCCAGGCCAACTCTTTCGTAATCCCTGTCGTCAAACATCAGCTGGTGCAAGCGGCGCTGGGTGTGCATGAGCCCGATCCCGACCGCAGACTTGGCCGCCCTGTAATCGCCATCTGCCCTCAATATGTTGCACAGGAGCTCCTTGATGGTAGCGAGCCTCCCCGGGTCCTCGATCGCCAGCCCCGTGGGGCCATCAGTGACATGAACCACAGCAGCCGCACGGGCATTGTGGGTCCAGACCTCAGCCTTGACTACATTACAGTCGAGATCGGCGAGCACCGCGCACATCTCGGATAGAAGGCCGGGCCTATCGGTGCCGGTGAGCTCGATCGACGTATGCTCTTTGGAGGGCATCACGCCGACCGAGCTCTTCCGGAGGGAGGGCAAGTAGCAATCGTCTGACTCGAGGGTCTGAACAAATAATACACCAGAAAAAGTAAAATCAGTGATCAGCGGCAAAATGCTCTATGACAAGGTCTTAAGACCACGTTGAGATACGTACAGTTTGTATGTATGAAGTGATCTCTTTGTCCCAGACCTTATTCCCGTCGCAGTCAGTTACATTGAACACTGATATCAACAAAATAGAGAGATTAGCTACAAAATGCACCACCTATGTTGCACGGACACGAACACACTAGGTAAGGACATGTGGTGCTTTTACTATTCTTGGAATCTTCCTCTCACAACATGAGGTGACCTTATCACCATATGGAAGGAGATGAGCAGAATGTTTCTTCTTCCTACATTATTTTGGAGTGCCCCGTGGTGGAAGAAATTAATCATTGAGCAGGGCTGAGTTCGAGGCTTGATTCTTCTCCTTTATAAGTGAGTGCATGCGTTGGCAGGTTGATTCTCCTCTCCGTCCTCAAATCCCGATCAAAATCAGGACTCATGGTGAGCCAGATTCACTGAATAATTTGTCCCGTGCCCGTGGTGGTGGGTCCAATACGCATCAGATACCACATAGGCCTAAGATATTTTGAGTGTCGGTGCTTGCTAAGTGTATCATGGAATGATATAAGTTTGATTTTTTTTTTCTTTGTTTCTACTTCTTAGGAGTTGTATGCTTACCATCCATGAACCAGCTCCCATCCGAAGAAATGTATGCTTTGGTGATGAAAAGGTTGAGATCGGTCAGGACTTGTATAACTTCCAGGAGGATCCCATGCTTCTTCACACTGTCCACCCGAATAACCGTAGCACTCTCGCAAGCATCATTATCTATCACAACCCTGAGGAAAAGGGAAAAAAAAATCAGAAATCTATGTAAGCATTATTAATGGAATAAGAACAAAAAATTTGTAACAAAATTAAATATGGACAATAGGTTCCCAATAAATTGGAACAATAACAAACTATATTGAACAAAAAAACAGCCCTCCAAAGAGTGTTTATTTATTTAAATTTTACGTATTTGTCAGTTTCAATTAATACTTTCAACACCAAGCTCAAAAAAAAAAAAAACAAAAAAAAACCCAAAGATATTGGAACCAAAAAGAAAAAGGAAAAAAAAAAAAGAAAAGAAATAGGACCACCACCAAAAATAGGTCCAAATTAATCCTTAGGCAAAAGTTCAAACAACCCAAAAACAGAAATTCAAGAAAAACAAACAAAACTAATGCATAACACACTTGTAACACAAGTTAACAATTTCAAAACTAAGTTAAATCACAAAAATACACCAAAATAATACCCAAAAAGTACCCATAAAACCAAAAGCAAGCTTTCATACCTAGGTCTGTTCATCCTCCAGATGAACTTGGCATACTCATCACCATCCAAGTCTACAACAACCTCAGAAAAATTCCCCATCATCACCATCATGCCAAAGAAGAAGGAATTACGATCAATAGTAAAGAAATATACGGGAGAAAATTGAACTATTTGTGCTGAGTTCTTTCTGCCTATATATAAATAGAAACAGAGGATAGGAAGAAAGGAAAGCCAGGACTATTTTGGAACGGTCCTAATTTATAACTAGAAATTAGAATCCACCTTTCCAAAACAGGGCCTCTATCCTACGCTCCACGTGCTACAATGCGCATTCTGGTGACGTGGCGGTGGAATTTGATATTCTAACACCGAGTTGTTCGGGATTGTTTTGCTTTTATTTTGGTACGGTTCTATTCCCTTCCATGGTTTTAGGAGAATAAAAGGAAGCTCCTGGAATAGTTGCCAAGTTTAGGTACTGAATGTTGCATATTGATTAAATCTTAGGATTCTAAAACGTGTAATAATAAAATAATATTATACACATCTTTCGTGAAACTTTTGTGGAATAAATTTTGCATTTAAATCTTGGGATTCTAAATATGGATTATCCATTATGTTAGGAACGGTAGTCAATCATAAATTCAAATAATTCTGAAGGATTTTAAAACTCCATGTTGTTTGTTACAACGGATTTAAAAGACTTCTCTTCAATTAGTATTTAAACGAAATTCAACAAATATGTTGTTATTAAATCTACGTCGAATTTAGCACGAGAACAAAGTGTGACGAAAACCCACAGGATGGTGACATCCCCAAAAATCTATCAATAATGTTAAGATTATTATCAAACTTTTACAACTCTCTTATAACCCACACACTTTTTCTGCTAACATGGTATTGGTTCCATCCTGTCCCATTCGATCTCTCTCTCTCTCCCAATAAATGAAACACACTTTTTCTGCTAACATGGTCTCATCCGAACTCATTCGGTCCTCCTCTCTCCCAATAAATGAATGCCACGTAGACGATTGTAAAGTTTTGTTAAGCATAGTATTTTCCAAAACAACAATCCTAAGACTACTACCAACTCATTACAACTTTACAACCCGTGACCTGTCCACTGACCTGGCATAGTCAACATGGCCTACAAACACGTGAACTCCCCAAAATGGAAGATGAAACACACTTCTTCCCCCCAAAAAAAAATGCTACATGACGGGAGCTCCTCTTCTCCGAGTTGTTCCCTCTTCTCTGAGCTGTTTCTCTATCGGACGGGTTCTTCTCTCTCTCTCTCTCTCTCTCTCTCTCACTCACTTTCTCTCTCTAATACTCTCACTCTTTCTATCCCTCTCAAACTCTAACTCCTCTGTGACCAATTTGTAAACAAGGGAGAAATTGAAACAAGGAGAATATGATAATTTACACAAGGAAAAACTGAAATTTGTAAAGTAGGGTTCTGTTTTGATGTTAATGTTGGAATTAGGTTATGATTTTGAACTCTCAATTCTGAAATTAAAGTTTTTATTTCTGAAATTAGGGTTTTATATCTTTTTCTCTTGCAAACCCCTATTCTTCTTAGTATAAGGAGGGACATAGTACTAAATTACTTGGACATTTGGTGTTGTCCCTGATAAGCCGATATCATCAGAATCTAAATTACTTTCGCTTCTAGGATTTTTAGAAGGCAATGTTATGGTGCTTATTTGAACTTCTGCGGACTCCGTTGAACTAAATTACTTTCGCTTCTATGTCTCAGCACGTTGCGGGACGATACTATGAACTTCTGCGGACTCCGTTGAACTATCCGACTGATTCGGCCTACCGTGCCTATGCCTCAGCCCATTGCGGGGCCAAACTGACCGGTCTGCAATATTCACAAAATAAGCACCATAACATGGAAATTATTACTTTATAATAAAAATGAAAGTTGTATGCTACATTTGGTTCGGCTTTCCATTCTCAGTAAGCAAAATAAGAAGTCTTCCCTCTCATCCTTTGTCGTAATGAACATCACAACTTATTGTAGCAAAAGCCTCAATTTTTGTGCTTTACTATACTTACCGATGACTCTTTGGTTTCAGGCGTTGGATTATATCATGTTTGAGTATCCCAGTCTCAGGAAGCAAAATAAGAAGTTATGCAGAGTCGGACATGGAAGCAATCTAATTCACGTAATTATTTCATGGCTTAGTATTACAACTTTTCTTTTGGTACATGCACAGGTTGTGTTCATTGTTTCCAATAATTTTTTTGCATCTTCAATTTCCTTGTCAAGATAATAGTTCCCACATATGGTGCTTATTTTATGAATATTGCAGACTGGTCAGTTCGATTTTTGGAGAGCTTCAACCTTTGCCATGAATGTGCCACATACGTATGGATGACTCGACCTTCTACCCAACCTTGGGGAAGTTTTATTATATTAAGTTTGAATTGTGGAAAGTTTTTGGAACTATGGATGTGATGATGTTTGGATTTTATAACGTTTTTAGGATTGTGGATGTAATGAAAACTTGGATTTCGTGCTCCTCCATATATTGACTCTGTATGCACTAATTTGTTCCAGGCTACAATGATAGCTTGGATTTTATGAACTTACATATATTTATTTCTCATTTTTTTTTTGAATTGTGGATGTGGTTCAGGAAATCAAGTCATTTGTGCCACGGGTTTGGCTTTTGCAGCAGCAATGTAGCTAGGATGCAAATGACAAATCTACATGGATGAAACCTTATTTTTAATACAAGCTTCAGAATTAGAACTTGAGAATTTGGTAGTATTGTTGTCTGAAAGAAGCATTCATATGTGACAGATCCTTTTTGTCTGCTAGGATAGTATTGTTGTCTTCAATTTTTTTACTGCAGATTCAGTAGTAAGAGGATAGTTGAGGATTTTGTAGTATTGTTGTCTTCATGTTACTGAAGTTAGGATCTTCTTTGCCTTCTTGAGTGTAGCAGCCCCAATTTCCACAGCCTTGGCTACCTTCTGAGCCTGTGTTTGGGCATCAACCTTCTTCGAACTTGCTATTTTTACAAAATAACATACAGAGATGAGAGCTTGGACAGAATTAAGAGAATCAACATATAGAGATGAGAGAATGAAGTTGCTATTAAGAGCAGATTCAGGGAAACTAGCAAACACATTTTCATTAAGTGTTTCCCTTTACTAGATCAACAATGGAGTCGCCTATGCAACTTATTTCACTTTCAGACTTCATAACACAGTTAGACACAAAACATGCAAAGTTCAACAGCAGTTCCGACAAAGGTCTATATTCCAACACCAGACGGTCAAAATTGACATAAAATCAAATAGAAAATGGTAATTATATTAAGACAAACATATGATACAATGCCAAAACATTAGAGTTTAGAGACAATTGAAACTAGACGTTTTTAAGCATTACAATACAAACACTAAATCTTAAATCATCCAAATTACTAAATCTTAAATCTCCCAATTTTTTTTTTCAAAAAGTACTATATACTTCGACTTGACGTCGTGCTACACGGTGCTCAATTTCAACTTCCATAGGATCTCCTTCATGATATCCTTATCATGTCCCGAAGAAGTAGTAGCCCCACCGTCTACTAGTTTCTTCATTGTCTTTGAGGTAGATTTTTGCATCCAATCAATATATTCAGAACCTGGATTTTTCCTCTACACATATTGAAATAAAATAAAAGAAAAGTTAGTTACCATTATCCAAAGTCTAATATGAGGAAGAAAATAGTATAGTTCCCAATAAATGGAGTGGCAGTTACCAGAATTCAACCCTCATCCTCCAAGGTGCATGTGTCAAATGACATCCTCAAGTTTTAGATATAAAAGTGAGAAAGTAAAATTAAAAATTGTTTCTGGGGTGATTTCTGTATCAAGAGGCGAATATAAATAGCAAATAGTAGAGCTCGATGCCACACTTACTAATTGAAGTATCAAAGAATAAGTAATTAGGTTATAAATACCAATACGTACGTGTTAAAAAGTGACATCGTTTAGTGTCTATAAATAGTATAAAAAGATCACTCGCGGGATAGTGCAAACAAGTAGTCCATTACTACAACCTTAATAAATATCATGCATAAATTTTGTAAACAAGAAAAGATTCTACAACATCTAAAGAAGTATGAAGCTGTACATCAAGCAAGCTTAAAATTTAATAAGAGAGAATTTAAATGTATCAGTGGAAGCCCACATTAGCTCAATGGCATTCAGCTGCAACAAAGTGAGAAAAAGGTTCTGTATGCATACCTCCTTATCTTGAAACAAAAATGCATTAGCCATATCCTTGCGGGGTACTCCCTCCTGCCACTGAGCAACTAACATTGGATAGGCATGCCTGCAGAGTATGAATTAACCATTGATTTTATGCCATGCTACCTATGCCAAGATTATGTAACTTGTGAATTGTTATCTTTACCTAATGTTACTCAATACATTTCCTCCTTTCATAGTATAAATATGATGAGGACGAAGCAAGGCTAGATCAGGATTTACATCCACAGAAGAATTCGTAGTCAAAGAGCATTGCTCCAAACCCTCGAAAATAATTCGGTAGCTCAATACTATAGAACAATGTAGGCGAGAAGCAATAGACGATCCAAGCTGAGTTGTTTCCATTATTCCACCTACCAACCTATCGAGCCAATCAGCAACTGTGCTGCCCATCAATTTTTTTTCTGGTCTTTGGAGTTTTCACCAGCCTTGATGTGCAACAGCACTAGATCAAACTCGCACCTCTCTTGAACATTGCCTTCTGAAAATCCTAGAAGCGAAAGTAATTTAGATTTTAATGATATCGGCTTATCAGGGACAACACCAAATGTCCAAGTAATTTAATACTATGTACCTCCTTATACTAAGAAGAATAGGGGTTTGCAAGAGAAAAAGATATAAAACCCTAATTTCAAAAATAAAAACTTTAATTTTAGAATCAAGAGTTCAAAATCATAACCTAATTCCAACATTAACATCAAAACGGAACCCTACTTTACAAATTTCAGTTTTTTCTTGTTTAAATTACCATATTCTCCTTGTTTCAGTTTGTCCCTAGTTTACAAATTGGTCACAGAGGAGTCAAAGTTTGAGAGGGAGAGAAAGAGTGGGAGTTTTAGAGAGAGAAAGTGAGTGAGAGAGAGAGAGAGAGAAGAACCCATCCGATAGAGAAACAGCTCGGAGAAGAAGCTCGGAGAAGAGGGAACAGCTTGGAGAAGAGGAGCTCCCGTCCTATAGCAATTTTTTTTAGAAGAAGTGAGTTTCATCTTCCATTTTAGGGAGTTAACGTGTTTGTAGGCCATGTTGGCTATGCCAGGTCACTGGACAGGTCACTCGTTGTAAAGAAGTTGTAATGAGTTGGTAGTAGTCTTAGCATTGTTGTTTCCAAAATCTATTTTACTTGTTGGCATGCAACTGATTCTGCCCATGTAGTACTACCTAGTTCACATCAATTTTTTTTTTACCAATGGAGTCAATGCCAAAAATATTGTTTCAAATTTTTAGGGATTTTTACTGCCTTATTAAGTAAGAGAAAAACCTTCACAATATTTGATGAGAACATAAAATATTATATTTTTATCCCTTAATGTTCACCATTTTATGATCATTTTATGACTAAAGGTACTCATTCTATTTATATTTTGCTCTAGGATGCATTTGGAGACACTATGTGCAAAATAGAGCTAAAATGCAATTCTGGACAGTTTTGACACCTTTCACCAAAATGAGCATAACTTCCTCATCCGAATAGCAATTGAGGTCCTTCAAAATGATTCGGAAAGCTAAGACAGAGGGCTACAACTTTCACATTTTGTGATTTTCGAGATTCTGGCTGCATCATGGACGAAATCAGGCATGAAGTCAGGTCAAAGATGCTGTGAACAGAATTAGGAGCCAAAATAACCATTTTTGTACTTGCTTTATGACTTAGTCTTTTTTGGTTTGTGAAGTTGTAACCTTTAGAGGATATGTGGGAGATATTGTGGGCTTGAGAAAACTAATTTATAGTGTATAAAAGGGGTAGAAATCATGAGAAGAGGGAACACACAACACAACTCTTCTTCTCTTTCTCCAACTTTTCTTTTCAAGTTTTTGAAGAACATGTGCGGCTAGAAGTCTTGTTGGTCGAAGTGTACGAAAGCCTTGGAATCAATAAACTTGTGAGATCTAAATTGCTTTATATATTTGAGTTTTACTTTGAATATTGAATGTTTTCTGTGCCAACTTTTATGATTGTTTTGTTTAATTACTAGGAGGCCTACTAGTTTATTATTCATTTCGATCTACCGCTAAATTAGATATCAAATCCGTAATAGTTTGATGTTTCTAATTTGTGAAGCAACCAAGCTTTAATAAAACTGCTTTGTTTTATTAGATCTTAGGAGAAAAACGTTTGACAAAATTAAAGTATCCATCGGATTAACCTTGGTTTTGCCTCTTTCTTCGTCATCAAATAACGAAGAGCTGCATGATCAGAATAGACAATAATTTTAGTACCAAGCAAATAAGATCTAAATTTTTCTAAAGCAAAAACAACAGCTAAAAGTTCTTTTTCAGTAGTAGAGTAATTTCTCTGAGCATCATTCAATGTTCTTGAAGCATAATAAATTGCGTGAGATGCTCCTCCCATCCTTTGACCCAATACAGCGCCGACTGCATAATCGCTTGCATCACACATTATCTCAAAAGGTACGTTCCAGTCAGGGGGCTGGATAACTGGGGTAGAAGTTAATAGTTTCTTTAGTGTATCAAATGCCTTTTTACACGCCTCATTGAATTCAAATGCCACATCCTTTTGTAGCAACTTGCACAAGGGTAACGCTATTTTGGAGAATTCTTTGATGAATCTTCGATAAAAACCTGCATGTCCAAGAAAAGAACGAACTTCCCGCACACTAGTAGGATAAGGTAAAGATTGAATAATATCAATTTTGGCTTTATCTACCTCAATTCCCTTAGATGAAACAATATGACCCAAAACTATACCTTGTTCAACCATAAAATGACATTTTTCTGAGTTTAACACAAGATTAGTTTCTACACATCTTTGGAGAATAAGTGTAAGGTTATGCAAGCATTTATCAAAAGAGTCTCCATAAACTGTGAAATCATCCATAAATACTTCTATAATATGCTCAACATATTCTGAAAAAATGCTAACCATACACCTTTGGAAAGTGGCCGGGGCGTTGCAAAGACCAAATGGCATGCGGCGATATGCAAAAGTTCCAAACGGACATGTAAAAGTTGTCTTTTCTTGATCTTCCGGAGCAATTGGAATTTGAAAATAACCTGAATAACCATCAAGAAAACAATAGTAAGTATGACCAGCTAACCTTTCAAGCATTTGATCAATAAAAGGTAATGGAAAGTGGTCTTTGCGAGTTTCAGCATTTAATTTTCTATAATCTATACAAACCCGCCACCCATTTTGGACACGAGTGGGAACTAGTTCATCATTTTGATTCTTTACGACAGTTATTCCGGTCTTTTTAGGAACCACTTGCACCGGACTAACCCACTGGCTATCTGAAATAGGATAGATCACTCCAACTTCAAGAAGTTTTAGGATCTCCTTTTTTACTACCTCCATCATGGGTGGGTTTAATCGTCTTTGCGGTTGTCGGGATGGTTTTGCTCCTTCCTCAAGTAAGATGCGATGCATGCATGTAGACGGACTAATTCCTTTTATATCAGCAATTGTCCAACCGATAGCCGTCTTGTGCTCCTTAAGGACATGTACAAGCTTTTCTTCTTGTGTTGTACTAAGTTTATTAGAAATGATCACTGGTAATGTTCCTCCATCTCCAAGAAAAACATACTTGAGGTGACTAGGAAGAGGCTTCAAGTCTGGAACAGGGGCCTGCAAAATAGAGGGTGAAGGCCTCTTGTTAGAAATTGATAAGGAAATAGAAGGAAAGTTACCTGACGGTTGTACTTTTGGACAATCATTCAATGATGCAATAGTTTCCTGCAAATTAGTACTCAGAGCTAACCCCTTATGCTCTTTTTCGAGATGCTCACTAATCGCAACTTCTAATTCATCTTTGCCATCAAGTTCAAAAACATCCTGTGCTAAAGAATCAACTACATCAATAGAATAAACAGTATTATCATCATCAGGATATTTCATGGCATCATAAATATTAAATTTAATAATTTCACCATCAAATTCCAAAGTAAGTATTCCACTATGCACATCTATCTTAGTCTTGGATGTCTTTAAAAATGGTCTTCCTAACAAAATAGGAGCAGTTTGATCACCATTTTCCATATCAAGCACATAAAAATCAGCAGGAAAAACCAAATTATCAATTTGTACAAGAACATCCTCAATTAATCCCTTGGGATAGGCATTAGATCTATCAGCCAATTGAATTACAATACCAGTTTTATTCAGAGGTCCAAGATTTAGAGATTCATATATAGAATATGGCATGACGTTGATAGAAGCTCCTAAATCTAACATGGCTTTCTCATATTTATTGTTCTTTATTGTTCTTTATTGTTTATGGTTGTGACTCGATCTTCTAATCAAGGTGATTTTCAGACCGATCCAGAAATAGAAAGAACTTTGCACAGGTTAAGGAAGGAAACTCAAAGAGAATCAAACGAGAACAACCTCGCTCCGGATTTCGTATTCTCTTGCAACTCTAATCCTGAAGGAGTCATGGCTGCAAATAGAACTTTGAAAGAACTCGCTGCCCCAGATTTGAATCAACACCCTTTATGCATAACGTTTCCTACTTTAGATGCTACGACTACTTTTGAATTAAAATCTGGACTTATACATTTATTGCCAACTTTTCATGGTCTTGCAGGTGAAGACCCTCACAAGCATCTAAAGGAGCTTCATGTGGTTTGCACAAGTATGAAGCCAACGGGGGTGACTGAAGAGCAAATTAAATTAAGAGCCTTTCCATTTTCATTAAAGGATGCGGCTAAGGATTGGCTCTACTACCTACCCTCCGGAAGTATTGTCACATGGAATGAGATAAAAAGATTGTTCCTAGAAAAGTACTTTCCAGCTTCAAGGGCGGCCAATATCCGAAAAGAAATTTGTGGGGTAAGGCAACACAATACAGAATCTCTCCACGAGTACTGGGAACGTTTCAAAAAATTATGTGCAAGTTGTCCCCATCATCAAATTAGTGAGCAACTACTTATTCAATACTTCTATGAAGGCCTTCTATCAAATGATAGAAGCATGATAGATGCTGCTAGTGGAGGAGCTTTGGTAGATAAAACTCCTGAGGCCGCAAGAAATTTAATTGCAAATATGGCGGCAAATTCTCAACAATTTGGCACTAGGCTAGATCTTCCATCTAAACACGCCAACGAGGTAAATATTTCTTCCCTAGAACAACAAATTGCTAGTTTAACTTCTCTTGTTCGTCAAATGGCTGCAGGTAACATACAAACGGCGAAGGCTTGTGGGATATGTTCAATAACGGGGCATCCAACTGACATGTGCCCAACTCTTCAAGAGGAGCCCAATGAGCAAGTGAATGTGGTAGGTAGTTTTCCTGGACAACCACAAAGGAAGTATGATCCCTACTCAAACACATACAATCCAGGATGGAGAGATCATCCTAATTTCAACTATGGAAATCCACAATCAAATCATTCCGTCAATCAAAATCGGCCAAGTTACCAACAGTACAAGCAACCATATCCCCATGAAAAACAATCGGGCCAAACTTCTAACTCTGGTATGTCTTTAGAAGATATTGTTAAGTCTCTTGCAACTAATAATTTACAATTTCAACAGAAGACAAGGGCCAGTATTCAAAGCTTGGATAATCAAATGAGCCAAATGGCTACAGCAATTAATAAGCTGGAGGCACGAAGTTCAGGGAAGCTACCATCTCAAGCGATAATAAATCCGAAAGAAAATGCAAGTGCAATCATTTTGAGAAGTGGTAAAGAGGTTGACATTCAAGTAAAAGAAGCACCTACATCGTCAAAACAAGAGGAAGAGAAAACAACCGTTGCAGACACGAACTTCCCCAACGATGATGAGGTACCCAATTGTAAGTTTCCACCTCTTTCTGATTATAAACCAGTACCTCCTTTTCCTCAAGCTTTAGCAGAATCTAGAAAAATTGAACAAAATAATGAGTTATATGAGACTTTTCGTAAATGTGAGGTAAATATTCCACTTTTAGATGCTATCAAACAAGTACCTCGTTATGCTAAATTTTTAAAAGAATTGTGTACAATAAAGAGGAAACAAAAACTTAAAGGATATGAAAAAGTGAAAGTAGGGGAGAGTGTTTCTGCAGTAATTCAAAGAAAACTCCCTACGAAATGCAAAGACCCAGGAATGTTTACTATCCCTTGTAAGATAGGTAAATATCCTCCAAAATGGAAAGATTTTGCTAGATTCTTAAAACTCTAATGCCTGGAATGATCACTTTGGTTAAATATTGAAGGATAATTTTTTTAGGAATTCTCAATTTTAATTAAAAAATAAGGAAGGCAAGAAGAAAAAGATTTTTTTTTGGTTAAATATTGGAGCAATGCTCATTTTGGTTCTATTTAATAGAATTCTACCGTTATCACTTTTCCAAAAAAGAAGAAGTTACTTTGATATACAAAAAAAAGAAGAAGTAAACAAATCAAAATATTTTATTTGAAATGAACGAGAGAATAAAACTATGAGATAAGAGTGTTTGTAAGGAATATAATAATTTATGGAAAAATTTAAAATCCAAGAGAATTCAGTAAAATCCTTAAACAAATATATCCAAGTCTTTAAAATTTTTTTTGAAATCAGTTAGTGAAATTCCAAAAAAACTTTCAAACTCCTTAAAAAATTGGATAATTTAACATCTTTTACAAGTCTAATTAATTACAACCCCTTTTTTACATATTAGAAATTTATATGTTTCGATACCTTTTGATAAATTTATTTTTAAATTTATTTATCATTTATATTATTTAATAATAATATCTTTAAAGACTTATCCTGGCACTTCTTAGATTACATGATAGTTTCTATTTTATCATTTTAAATGTGACACTTCATGCATGTTGGAAGTACTCCTATCATTTTAATCTTGAATGTTCCTTATCCTCTCATCTTTTGTCACTAAATACAACTAATTTTTGTTATATAGACTAATTGGTGACCATGCCGTTGGCACTGTGACTCATGCCTCTCAGGACTCTCTCGACACTCTTCTGAATATTTTATTTTACCTGATAGATAACAATAAACAAAATATAAAGTACATTCCAAATAAATTAAAGGTTTTTTTTTAACTAAGGACCCTCATCTATTTAAGTTGTTCAACTAGATACCCTAAATTAAATGCTTTTGACACTCTTTTGAATATTTTATTTTACAAATCAAGCAAATCACAAATGGGACGTTCATTAATCAAGCAAAATACACAAAGGATCTGCTAAAGAAATTCGATCCGGAGTCAGCAAAACCACTTGGAACTCCGATGACAACTTCAACTAAGCTTGATATAGATGAACAAGGCAAACCAGTCGACACATGTAGACAAAGATCCACAGGGTCGGTCACTGGCAATCTGGGAACAATCCAGGATTGGTCAGGCCAACCGCAGCAAGTACCAGAAAGGAAGACTCAAGGACAGATGAAGAAAACTAGCAAGATAAAATATATGACAGGAAAACATATATGAACAGTCAATGAGGGTAAGAATCGTGCGGTACCAACGCACGATAACAATCCACAACTAATGCAGCTAAATAACCAACAATCATCACAGTCACCCTAACATCCAGTAATACCTGTATCGCCAACTGGAACTCGTAGTCTGTCCCCAGAAAAGCAATCCATCCCTACACCGAACAAGGACAAGGGAATGAATAACAGCCGGACAGCGTTACATACCAGCCAACTTTGTAAGCAGTAAGCCAAACAATTTAGGTGAATAAGCGGCCACTCAAATGCCTACGGCTTTCTATGTGGAGGTTGGGCTACCCCAACAATGCAATAAATATAGGAATCCTCAGATCGTGTCGATCTAGTGGGCTAGCGGGACCAAATATAACAAGTCATGACAAGATAAGCATCGACCCTCGTAAGGCCACCGTGCGAAACAAGACAAGCATATAATACATGGAACATAAAGTAGACGGATACTGCCATCCTCTAATATGGACGGTAACAATATTCGTGGCGGTCAGCCGAAATAAGAGGCTAGTAGTGCATGACCTCGAGATTTTTTCCCTTCCAATCCTTCTACCAGTTTAAGTTACCTAGATTATCCCTACAGTTATCCGGAATCACATGCCGTGGTGTATGGGAACGCTAAGTAAGAATCAACCTCGGCACCAAGAGTCCCAGTTGGGGATTCATTCTTAGTGTAATGCAACAAGCAATTAATCAATCCTGACCATGCTAAGACTACATGCCAACTACCAGGATACCCGTGCAGATAATATAATATAACTAGAATAACAGGATGGCACCGTAGTACAATATAAACAGGGAATTAGCTCCTCAGTGCATCCGTAAACAGGAAGCACCTCAGTACAATAGCATGGCCAGTACCTCAAAGGGTAAGCTGGAATTATAGCACGGATATAAGTAGTCATGTCAGGAGTAAGGACAAATCAGAAAGTCACATAAAGTCATCTGCCCATATCGTGGAATGGGTATCAGGTCAGGTACATGGTCGTGATCTCTACTATAATAGCATCTCAAGTACACATAGGAGCCTACACCTCTAATCATCAAGTCGGTCTATCCACCAGATCAATCTATCAGTAGTTTTCCCATCTACGATAGAATAAATATCATGTCAGAAAAGTCAATCACCAGATACTAAGCTAATCACTATAAACAATGCTAGGCCCTCTAGCTCACAAGAACCCTCTGAATCAATGATCACAGGCTTATCAGCAACCAAGTCTCCCAACTAAGGGGATATAACTATGGTACCAGATTTTGGGCACTTGGAAAGTCGGGTAAAAATCATATAATAACACCCTTGATATTCTTCTCGTTTCGTGAAACACTCACACAATCATTAAAATCCAGGAATTCACATGGTCATATTTGATCAAATTAGAGCATCATCTAAAAGAAAATGGCAATACTATCCAAGAATCCACGTGAGTCTACCAAATAAATATCCCGGGATCGTACTCCCTATAATACTCAATACTCAGACATATCCAAAGGTCACAATCCCGATACATAGGAGAACTGTCAGCCCTATCTAGCTAAACTAGGATAACTACAAGAACGAATGGTCAGGGAACAAGAGTTGAATAATTAATGCCGTCAAAAAATGGCAAGGATTACAGAAACCACTCTGGAGCATATCAATAACCCTTAAACCTAACAAGGACCAGGGTTGCAGACCATCTCCCGAGCAGAACCGTGCTCCTTACGCTATCCGACGAATAAGACATATCAAGTAGTTAGGCAACTAATCTAGTCATGAGTCTACCTAGCAGGTATTGGGATCAGGTATACTGTACTAAAATAAACGTGCATGAGGCTGGTTCAGCAAAAAAAGGAATAGTTCTATCCAAATCTTCGAACCAAATCCCCGACAGGGAATTCTAGAAAATTTGGCAGAGTCTCCTCTGTATTTCTGAATGGGAGCTCCCTACGAATTGGGGCTATATCCACTTGGTGCAACCCGTCGCAGAATCACAAACTGAGAACAATAAGTCTCAGCCTCCAGCAGTGCTACAATGCGTATTGGGAACCAAACCATAGCCGAGAATACTAAGTCTCGGCCTTCAGCAGCACTACGATGCGTGCTGGGTGCCAAGCCAACAGATGCAGCAAGAATCGCCATGTAGGGCACATCATAGACCCACAGTCATATCCAATTCACAAGCATAGTCACAGAAACTGCGAGTCGGACATGGAGCATATGGGGACAATCCATACTTCGTACTCGTATCCTCGGGGGTATAGATGACCCATCCAAGTTGTCCGATATGGCTTGACCCGATATCGAACTAATATATAACATAAGTCCTAATTATGGCAGTTCTACTACTATGCTACACTCCTCATAGTTATACATTTACATTTGCAATTACAGGATAATTAAATGCAAAAAAATCTAGCAGGAGGGCAAGTGCCATCGATGAGCAAAGAGTACTTGCCTAGAAGGCTCGATTAGGTAAGTAAGTTTTCGGTGATCGGGATCCAAGGTAGCACATCTATTGAGGTCCTCAAAATATACAATAAACAATCATTAGAATTAAATAATAAAATAATGACGAAAATCACAAAGGATGACATGAGGCTATACCGTGTGGGTCCCGTAAACAGTGTAGGGATATGGCACAAAAATTGAGGTATACAGATCGATACATACACGCAAATCAAGACATTCACGTAAATTGAGACGCATACGAGATTCGAGATAATACGAATATCGAGACGAACAGAGAAGCAGAAACATGCACATAAATTGAGACATGCACATAGGTCGAGGAATCATGAATATCAGGATAGTGCACGAATCAATGCAACACACAAATCGAGGCATGTACATGAATCGATACGATGCAAGATACAATATGACACGCAAATCAATACGGCATATAAATTGATGCGTGTATATAAATCAATGCGGTACGGGTCACAAGAGAGGCATAAAGGCTGAGACACGAAGATCGAGACAACATACAAACCGAGACAGCACGGTGCCCTAGGTAGCGCGGGGCTCGAGGCGTCCTGCTGCCCAAGACAGCACGTAGATCGAGGTAGTACAAAAAATAAGACGACACACAAATCGAGGTGCACGTGTCCCAAGAAGCACGGGGAACGAAGGAACACGCAAATCGAGGGTGCACTGTTCGAGGCAGTACACTGCACGAGGCAATGCACCATTTGATGCTGCACGTAGCCCGAGGACAATACAAAACTCAAGGCTTGCACTGGTCGAACAGTATGGGCCCAAGGGTGTCCCGCCACTCGAGGCTAACGCGGTCAACGAGGCTTGGCGGCTCGTCGGACAGAAGAGAAGAGGGAGAGGCAGAGGATCTGGCGGCGGAGAAGAGACTATGGCGGCACGGCCAGGTCGCGACGGTGCTCAGGGCAGCTAGAGGAAGAGACGACGAGGATGGTGGTGCTGATGGCGGTAGTAGAAGTGGGGTTGGTGGTAGCGGTCGCGGCTCCGAAAAGAGGGGCAGAGCTGACTGGAATTGGTAGTGGTCGTAGAGGCCATGGAGGCGGTGGCGATGGTGGAGGTGGTGACGGTGGTGACGGTGGTAGTGGCGCCGAGGGCGGCTAGGGGACACATGAAAAGAGGGAGAAAGTTCGAGCGAGAGATGGAGGGAGTGAGGAGAGATGGAGCTCGGGGGGAGGGGGTTTCCAGTGAGGGTGAGAGAGAGGATAGATGAGCGGGAGGGAGAGAGATGAGATCGGGAGGGGGGGTGGCGGCTTCTCCAGGAAGAGGGAAGAGTGAGGGGAGAGAGTTAGGTTTAAGGTTAGGTTGGGGTTTGGGGGGGTACCATATGTAGGAAATTTTTTTTAATAATAATGATGATAAAATAATAATAATAATAATAGTAGTAGTAGCAATAATAATATAAAAAAGGAATTATACTCATAATTATGAAAATAAAATTTACTCCGACAATAATAAAATAATAGCAACAATTCAAGAACGAGGCCTCAACAACCAAAGATAAATCAAGATCAAGAAATTAAATAAATTTTTCAACAAATACGAAATTTTGAAATCACTCAAAATACAAAATACAGTCATATACCTATTTTCAAAATAGGGAGGTGACATCCTACCCACCTTACAAAAATTTCGTCCTCGAAATTTCAAAATCATTTAAAATAGGATTTTTAAAACTATATATATATATATATATATATATATATATATATATATATATATATATATATATTAACTAACCATCCATATTATTCATGAGGGCCGAAAAGGCCGAACCTTTATAAGTATACCATGAGGCGCAAAATGCCGATGCCTGTACACGTATACTGACAAAAGAAGAGGCAAACTAGAAACAAAACGGCTAAGCCGAGGATAGGAGAGAGTTCCAGAATGCAGCCTGGCCATGCCTACAGAGGGGTCTCCGTTTGTGGCATTGATGAATGGTCTCCCAAATCAGTTGGTCTGCGTTGTACTGGTGGCCTTCGTATTTTGCCTTATTCTGATTTTTTCAGATAACCCACGTGTCGGCCGCAGCGACGATCTAGTGGCCATGGGATGCTGAAGCCCTGGTGGCCATGAGGTGGTGGAAGTTGTCGCCTCCATGAGGCAATCTGTAACGCTGGAAAAGAGATCTCCAGACCTTGACCGGTAGGTCCCCCTGACCGAGGATGTGGTTGGCTATTTTCGATTGTCGCTCAGAGCAGCATGTGCACGCAGAGGCAAGGCTGAACCCGATTGTGTTGAGATTATCGTCAGTGGGAAGGATGTTGCGAAGGGCTCTCCAGATAAGGAAAGGCCACTTCTTGGGAATGCACGCCTGTCAGAATGAAGCAATGGTAGGGGACGGGGTTGCATTACCCAGGATAACGCTTATGGCAGACTTAACTGTGAAAGCGCCGACACCATCGGGCGACCACACGAGCTTATTTGCGTCAGGACCGATCCTCAAACCGCTACGACGAATGTGATCGGCCGCTTCGGACCCAGCCCATGGCCTGACTTTGATCCAATTCCAGGTGTTATTAGGAGGGTCCCATAGGTCCTTGATAGTGCTGTTCCTAGGAGCCGTCGAAGTGTTGGGAAGCAAGAAATCGCCTACCCAGTACACCAGGAATGGTGATGCTTCGCCGATGCCCACCTTCAGGCGAATTGCTGGTTTGGCGAGGGACCATCCGAGAAGAATGCGGCGTCATGCCACGGATGATCTGCTGTTAGCGATGGCCGTGGACGGGTAGATGTGCTTGAAGTATCTGGCCTTCATGAACCTGGACCATAAGTTCTTACTTATACGAAGCGTCCACCACAATTTCATCGAAAAAGCGTTAACAATGTGGGAAAGTTTGGTGAAACCCAGACCCCCCTACCCCAGTGGGTCTTGACATGGCGTCCCAGCTGGCCCAATGGTGCTTTTCGTGACCGTCGCTGTGTCTCCAGAGAAAATTGCTGAAGATGCTCTCGATGTAGGAAATGACTTTCTTGGAGGGAGCACACGGCCAGGGTGTAGATGGAAATGGAAATGAGGACTTGATTGATGAGGATAATCTTGCCTCCTGGGGATAGAGTAGCGTTGTGCCAACCCTCTAGCTTCTTCCTGATGCGATTGGTCAGGCTCTCGAAGATACTGGCGTTTGATTTGCCATACACGAGGGGGCACCCGAGGTAGAGAAATAGAGGGTGCTTGATGGAGAATGATGTGGTGGTTTATATGCTAGCCGCTTGCTCTATCTTGATATTATGGTGGGTGTAGATAACACTTTTATCCGGGTTGATCTTCTGCCCTGAGAACCTTTCATATTTCTGAAGCGTATTATGGACGGCTTCTACCGATCCTGCGTCTCCGAATGAGAATTTAAGGATATCGTCAGAAGGCCAGGTGGGTGATGATTGGACAGCCGCGAGCCGTATGGTAGTGCTGGCAGTTGGGGGTACTCGCCATCTTATTAAGGTTTCTGCTCAACGCATCCGCTGTAATGATAAAAATGGTGGAGGATAGTGGATCCCCTTCCCTGACCCCGCGAGTGGATTTAAAGAACACGTCCGCTTAGTCATTAATAATCATGGAGAACCACGAGTTGCTGATCGATCTCCACACAATGTTGGTCCAGGTTTCGGAGAAGCCGAAGGCTCTGAATACCCATATCATAAATTGCCAATCAAGTCTGTCGTAGGCTTTCTCCATGTCCAATTTGATAGCAATGTTGCCCCCTCTTGCTGGGAACTTCATGCAGGTGACTACCTCTTGAGCCAGCATGATGTTATCTTGGATATTTCTGTAATGTTCCTATTTTGAAATACGTATATGACCGTATTATTGTATTTCAAGGATTTTAAAATATGGGTATTGTTAAAATTTTGTTTGAAATTATTGGAGGTGAATTTTATTGTATTGTTATTATTAATTTTCTTGTTCCAAATCTACCCTCCCAAAATATCTAACCTAACCCCCCTCTCTCATCACTCAAATCACCCCTCACATCACTCACCTACTCCCTCTCTCCTCCCTCACCTTTCCCTCTCTCACCTCCCTCTCTCCCGAAATCTCCCCACTCTCTCTTCCCTGGAGAACCCCCCCAAATCCCCTCTCTCTCTCTCTCAGCTCTCTCTCTTCCTCACTCTTCCTTCCTCTCCCCAGTCCCCTTCCCGAGCTCCCCCTCTCTCCTCTCTCACTCTCTCTCTCGCTCGCTTCCTGTCTCCTCCTCCTCCCCACTCGATCTTCGACCCTCCCTCCATCTCCGGCCACCTTTTCCACCAGCATCGCCACCACTTCGACCAGCACCACCATCATCGTCGTCTCCTCCACCATCATCGTCGTCTCCGCCATCAGCCGCCACCACCTTGACTTCCAGCCACCGCCGCCACCACCATCATCTTCTTCTCCTCCTCCTCCGCCCCCTCTTCCAGGAGCCGCATCGTCGTGGTCTCCACCCTCTCCTCCGCGGCCCCCGGCCTCCCTCCGCCGCGACCACCACCACTCGTGGCCGCCACCCTCTTCCCGGCCTGTCTGGCTGGAGCTCTTCCTCCTGCTGCTGTTCTTCTCTGTCGCGGAGCTATCCCGGCCCGACTGACCCCGATAAGCTCCTCCGGCCTCCCCTCTCTGTCTCATCCCCTCCGCCGGAGCCTGGCCGACCCCGACGGCTCCTCCCCTCCATAGATCTGCTCCTCCTTTTGTAACGCCCCAGTTCCGAAATACGGGGACGTACACGGCCAGCTACACCGTATAAGGTACGAATACGCTATACAGTGATAACGGCTGTCCAGTCTGGTTGGGTATCCTAGCATGCAATCAATCTATGGCCTAAATCCGATCTCATATCCACAGGTAAATCACAATGAAACAATATCAAGAGAGATAATCATATAAAAAATAGGAAATACTCATATGAAAATCTGGAATCTACAGTACAGGATAATAATGTAGACAAGTATACCTTCCCACAGTTCCTAGCATGGTCTGGAACTGAAGCACACCCTCCAAGTCAAGTCTGGAAGATCCACCGAGTCAGTCTCAGACAATCTGGGAACAATCCAGGGTTGGTCAGGCCAACCGCAGCAAGTACCAGAAAGGAAGGCTCAAGGACGGGCGATGAAAACCAGCAGGATAAAATATGACAAGAATAACATCTAAAAACAGTAAATAAAGGTAAGGGATCGTGCGGTACCAACGCACGATAACAATCCACAAGTATAGTAAAGCTAACACAATCACAATCTCCCTAGTATCCACTAACACCTGCATTGCCAGCTGGAAATTAATATCAGCTGGCTAGCAGGCGACAAGCCAAACAACACAGAAGGACAAGCGGCCACACAATGCCTACGGCTTGCTATTATTAGCTAACTAGGGTTATCACAGGCCTAATTACTAACAAGATGCAGTTGAGATATTCCTATAGCCACAAGCCCTGCAGACTATCCAGGTTATCCAGGACGAATATAAATAGTGGGTACATCGCCCGGGAGACAAATGTACCCTAATAGCTAGCTGGAGGGGTGCCCCATATGATAGCGGGCTGGAAATGTGCCCTACTCGACGGCAGGCTACAAGTCCACATGAGCGCCCAGATAACAGGATTGCCTGTAGCCAGAATACCTCGATCTATATGAGCTACTTGATCAATCTAGTTGTTAGCCTAGTCAGATTCATTATGAATTCCTGACCGTGGTAACCAGGAATCCATGTCCTAGACATGATGCAAGATGAGACAGGTAGTTTGTACAAGCACAATCAGGAAAGTCAACCATGGTGTCAAGACAAGGTTATACTTAGCAAGTCAGGACGGGCTGTCGCAACAGCGATCAAGAGTAAACATGTCATGTCGAGAGTACTAGTCAGGAGTGCGCCTCGACGGGCCACTATCAGGAATCAAGATATACATGTCAGGTTTACTCGTCATGTCCAGAATGCTAGTCAGGAGTGCACCTCTACGGGCCACTAATCAAGAGTCAAGACAGGTCCAGGTCATCGTGTAATACCAGGAACAAGGTCAAACCTATCAGTCACAAGAAGTCACATGTCCAAATTGTGACATGGATATCAAGTCGGTTACAAGATCAAAATCTCCACTATAATAGTCTGTCAAGTACACATGGGAACCTACAGCTCAAATCATCAAGTCGATCCATCCATCTTATCAAACTATCAGGAGTCTCCTATCTACGATGGAGAAAAATGTCAGGTCGAAAAAGGACAAACACCAGATACTAAGCTAATCAGAATCAACAACGTTAGGCCCTATGACTCACAAGAATCCTCCAAGTCAATGATCACCAGCCGCTAGAAAACGAGCCCCTCAACTACCAAGACATAGCAATCAAACCAGGTTCCCCAACTACCGGAATACACAAAGGTACCAGGTTTTGGGCGTTTGGGAAGTCGAGTAAAAATCATATAATAATACCCTGGATATTCTCCTCGTTTCACAAAATATTCGAAATCACCAAAATCCAAGAATCCACATAGATCCACCAAGTCAATATCCCGAGATCGTACTCTCCATAATACTCAATCCTCAGTCATATCCACAAGTCACAACTCCCAATACATTGGACAACTGTCAGCTCTATCTGACTAGACTAGGACAACCCCCTAGGATGAAGGGTCAGGGGACAAGAGTCCGGTAATAAATATCGCCGAAAGTGGCAAGGATTACACGGACCGCTCTGGAGCAAATCCATAACCCTTAAACCAAACAAGGACCAGGGTTGCAGACCGTCTCCCGAGTGGAACCGTTCTCCTTACGCTATCCGACGGACAAGACAGGTTAGGAGCTAGGCGACTACTCTAGTATGAAGTCTACCTAGCAGGCAATGGGATCAGGTATACTATACCAAGACATGTACGAGCCCAGTCCAGCAAACCAAAGGAATGGTTTTGCCCAATCCTTCGAACCAAATTCCGATCGGGAATTCTGGAAAAATCTGACAGAGTCTCCTTTGTATCCTGAACGGGAGCACCCTACGAATTGGGGCTAAAATCCACTCGGCGCAACCCGCCGCAGAATCGCAGGCTCGCAGGCTGAGAACACTAAGTCTCAGCTACCAGTAGCACTACGATGCGTACTGGAAACCAATCAAACCCGAGACCACTAAGTCCCGGCTTCCAGCAGCGCTATAATGCGTACTGGGCGCCAAGCCAACATGCATAATAATAGAATAACTGCCTCACAGGGCACATCACAGCACATGTTCGTAATTCTAACCCAAGCGCAATCACAGCCACAAGAATAGTTCGCCAAGCCGTTACCCGACCGCGATTCGGACACGGGGCATACAGGGACAATCCATACATGTGAGTCGTGCTCGTGTCCTCGGAGGTGTGGATGACCCATCCGAGTTGCCCGATACGGTCTACCCCGGTATCGGACCAAGTTATCCTAAGTTATCATCATGGTAGTTCTACTACTAGGCTACACTACTCATGGTTATACATTTACAATTACAGCAAATTAAAATGCAATAAAATCCAGGAGAGAGGGCAAGAGCCGTCGATGAGCAAAGGATACTTGCCTAGAGGGCTCGACTAGGTAAGCAAGTCTTCGGCAGTCGCGATCCAAGCTAGCACGCCAATCGAGATCCTCAGAACACACAATAAATAATCATCAGCATTAAATAATACAATAATAGAATAATCATAAGAGATGGCAGAAGACTATACCGTGTGGGTCCCGCAAGCAGTACAGGGATCGGACACGAAAACCGAGGCACGCGGACCGATACGGGCATGTAAACCGAGACGTGCACGTATATCGAGACACGTACGAGAATCGAGATGACACGAATATCGAGATGGCACGAATATCGAGATAAACGAAAAACACGTGCACGTAAATTGAAACGTGCACGTAGATCGAGAAAATTACGAATATCAAGATGGCGCACGAATCATACGATACACAAATCTAGACGTGCACGCGAATCGAGACGACACAATAACCAATGCGGCACGCAAATCAGAGCGAGCACGTAAATCGAGGTAGGCACAAAGGTCGGGGTACGAAAACCGAGACAACGTTCAAATCAAGATGGCACGGTGCCCGAGGCAGCGCGGGGCTCGAGGCATCCCGCTGCCCAAGGCAACATGTAGACCGAGGTACACGTAAAACGAGGCGACACGTACACCGAGGTGCACACGACCCAAAAACACGAGGATTAAGGAAGCGCACCAACCGAGGCTGCACTGTTCGAGGTGACACGCTGCACAAGGCAGCACACTGCTCGAGGCAGCACGCTGCCCGAGGCGTACCGATCGAGGGGCTCACTCCCCGAGGAGCTCACAGCCCAAAGAAGGGGGAGAGAGGGTGCGGAGGAGCTCGGCCATGGTCGGGTCAGACCACCGACGGAGGAGAACGGAGGGATAGGAAGAAGGAGCTCACCAAGGGGTGCTCGGCCAGGTCAGGTCGGCCCCGTGGTGGTGAAAGGACGGCGACGGCAGCAGCTGCGCCAAGGGGCGGGGGAGATGGTGGCGTTGGCGTCGACGGAGGGGGTGGCGGAGGTGATGACGACGATAATGGTGGTGGCGCTGAAGATGGCGATGATGGTGGCAGCGGTGGTCGTGGCGGCCGGCGGAGGAGAACGGAAGAGGGAAAAAGTGGTGGCGGCGCCGGAGATGGAGACGGTGGTGGCGAGGGAGGCGACGGTGACGATGGTGATGGTCGTGAAAGTGGTGACGGTGAGGGCTGGAGATGGTGGCGATCGCAGCTCCGGGAGAGGGACGAAGGCGATGGAAGTGGCAGGGGTCACGGTGGAGGAGCTTCGGCTAGGTGGTGGTGGCAGACGGTGCAGGTGGTGCTGCCGGCTAAGGGGGCGGCAGTGGCGCCGGATGGAGGTGGCCTGGGAAAGGAGAGAGGGTGGAGAGTGAGGATGGGAGAGTGCTCCATGGAGAGAGAGGGAGAAATCGAGAGTGAAGGGAGGGTGAGTCGGCCGGTTCTCCAGAGATGGTGAGGAGGGAGAGAGGGGAGTTAGGTAGGGGAGGGTGAGAGTGAGGGAGAGAGAAAGAAAGAGAGAGGGGTTAGGTAGATATTTGGGAAGGGTAGATTAGGAACAAGAAATTAATAATAATAATAATAATGAGGATAAAATTACCTCCAAGAAAATAATAAAAATTTTAAGAATACCCCAAAAATTAAAATCCTCTAAATACAATAATACGGTCAAATACGTACCTCAAAATAGGAATATTACATCCTACCCACCTTACAAAAATTTCGTCCTCGAAATTTCAAAATTATCAAAATAGGGTTTTCAAAACTAGTACATATATATCTGCCATGAAAACTCTACCCACCTTACAGAAATCAAGTAATATAACAAGAAATGCACAAAATCTCAATATGAAAACATCAAAGGGAACAAGGTCTAGCTAAATAAATCAACTCGCAAGGTAAACCCAAAACATCGAAAGAATCTCGAAAATCAATTTCTCATACACACAAAATAACCCCATAAATCAAAACAAGCACAAAATATCGAAAACAATGTCCAAAAACGTAAAATCCCAACTGCATAAAAAAATAATAATAAATCCGCATAAAATCATAAAATACAGGATATCTGTCTCGAACCGATGACCGTAGTTTCCTAATATCTGAAAAATGTGTGCCATGGTCATTCCCTGCCACGCCATCCGGAATGGCTGTAAAAGATTCACCATGACACTATAATCGAGCGGCTGTAACTTTCGTTACCTCACCGTCAAAGTGTACTAGGGTCATCCAGTTACTCTTGACAATATCCAAAATAAATCAAATCTACAACTCAAATGTCCAAATCACTAAGATCACAAAATCTCTAACAATATAACGAGTCCTAGAAAACCATCAAAATCCAAAATCCAGGTGAATCGTAACATACGTCCAAAAATATTTTCAATAATAACCACAAGATAGCTTTTCTAGGAAAATACTCCATATCCGTAGGAAAATACTCTAAATCAAGAATCCATATCAAAACATAATGTATAGAAGGTATATCTATAATCAAAATAATATCTGAAACAGATAATCATGAGTGCGGAACTGTCCGGAATCAAGGAAGCCGAATCGATACGAAAATATCCCTCGGATACTCAACAAATGTCAAATATCCAATCTCAGAGTCCTGATGACATCTTCATTCCGCAGCAATCCAGCCAACGCTCGAAGAGGACGATAATGATACTAAGTCAACACGAAGTCAACGCACGAAAGGGATAACAAGAAATCAACCAAGGCGAAACACCGATAGAGAGTACAGAACCCAAGATAAATAATCATGTAACCCAAATAATGGAGATAAGATAACATCTCATCAAAAAAGGTGATCGACATGACCAACTATAGGATCATATCTATCAAACAAGGATCAGAGGTAGATAATCACGAATAAGACATGGCCAAGCAAGATAGGTCCAAGTAGAGATGAGGACCAGTTCGCAGGTTCAAGGGAGCGAAGGACGAGTGTAACAAGTAGGAATACCAAGGAATAGTGGACTGAGATCAATAATCATGTGATACCCAACAAAATCTCAAAACGAGACCTGCATGAGCTACCACTAAAACCATGTAACGCCCCAGTTCCGGAATATGGGGACGTACACGGCCAGCTACACCGTGTAAGGTATGAATACGCTATACGGTGATAACGGCTGTCCAGTCTGGTTGGGTATCCTAGCATGCAATCAATCTATGGTCTAAATCCGATCTCATATCCACAGGTAAATCACAATGAAACAATATCAAGAGAGATAATCATATAAAAAACAGGAAATACTCATATGAAAATCTGGAATCTACAGTACAGGATAATAATGTAGACAAGTATACCTTCCCACAGTTCCTAGCATGGTCTGGAACTGAAGCACACCCTCCAAGTCAAGTCTGGAAGATCCACCGGGTTGGTCTGAGACAATCTGGGAATAATCCAGGGTTGGTCAGGCCAACCGCAGCAAGTACCAGAAAGGAAGGCTCAAGGACGGGCGAAGAAAACCAGCAGGATAAAATATGACAAGAATAACATCTAAAAATACTAAATAAAGGTAAGGGATCATGCGGTACCAACGCACGATAACAATCCACAAGTATAGTGAAGCTAACACAATCACAATCTCCCTAGCATCCACTAACACCTGCATTGCCAGCTGGAAATCAATATCAGCTGGCTAGCAGGCGACAAGCCAAACAACACAGAAGGACAAGCGGCCACACAATGCCTACGACTTGCTATTATTAGCTAACTAGGGTTATCACAGGCCTAATTACTAACAAGATGCAGTTGAGATATTCCTATAGCCACAAGCCCTGCAGACTATCCAGGTTATCCAGGACGAATATAAATAGTGGGTACATCGCCCGGGAGACAAATGTACCCTAATAGCTAGCTGGAGGGGTGCCCCACATGACAGCGGGCTGGAAATGTGCCCTATTCGACGGCAGGCTACAAGTCCACATGAGCGCCCAGATAACGGAATTGCCTGTAGCCGGAATACCTCGATCTATATGAGCTACTTGATCCATCTAGTTATTAGCCTAGTCAGATTCATTATGAATTCCTGACCGTGGTAACCAGGAATCCATGTCCTAGACATGATGCAAGATGAGACAGGTAGTTTGTACAAGCACAATCAGGAAAGTCAACCACGGTGTCAAGACAAGGTTATACTTAGCAAGTCAGGACGGGCTGTCGCAATAGCGATCAAGAGTAAACATGTCATGTCGAGAGTACTAGTCAGGAGTGTGCCTCGATGGGCCACTATCAGGAATCAAGATATACATGTCAGGTTTACTCGTCATATCCAGAATGCTAGTCAGGAGTGCACCTCTACGGGCCACTAATCAAGAGTCAAGACAGGTCCAGGTCATCGTGTAATACCAGGAACAAGGTCAAACCTATCAGTCACAAGAAGTCACATATCCAAATCGTGACATGGATATCAAGTCGGTTACAAGATCAAAATCTCCACTATAATAGTCTGTCAAGTACACATGGGAACCTACAGCTCAAATCATCAAGTCGATCCATCCATCTTATCAAACTATCAGGAGTCTTCTATCTACGATAGGGAAAAATGTCAGGTCGAAAAAGGACAAACACCAGATACTAAGCTAATCAGAATCAACAACGTTAGGCCCTATGACTCACAAGAATCCTCCAAGTCAATGATCACCAGCCGCTAAAAAATGAGCCCCTCAACTACCAAGATATAGCAATCAAACCAGGTTCCCCAACTACCGGAATACACAAAGGTACCAGGTTTTGGGCATTTGGGAAGTCGAGTAAAAATTATATAATAATACCCTCGATATTCTCCTCGTTCCACGAAATATTCGAAATCACCAAAATCTAAAAATCCACATAGATCTACCAAGTCAATATCCCGAGATCGTACTCTCCATAATACTCAATCCTCAGTCATATCCACAAGTCACAACTCCCAATACATAGGACAACTGTCAGCTCTATCTGACAAGACTAGGACAACCCCCTAGGATGAAGGGTCAGGGGACAAGAGTCCGGTAATAAATATCGCCAGAATTGGCAAGGATTACACGGACCGCTCTGGAGCAAATCCACAACCCTTAAACCAAACAAGGACCAGGGTTGCAGACCGTCTCCCGAGTGGAACCGCTCTTCTTACGCTATCCGACGGACAAGACAGGTCAGGAGCTAGGCGACTACTCTAGTATGAAGTCTACCTAGCAGGCAATGGGATCAGGTATACTATACCAAGACATGTACGAGCCCAGTCCAGCAAACCAAAGGAATGGTTTTGCCCAATCCTTCGAACCAAATTCCGATCAGGAATTCTGGAAAAATCCGGCAGAGTCTCCTTTGTATCCTGAACGGGAGCACCCTACGAATTGGGGCTAAAATCCACTCGGCGCAACCCGCCGTAGAATCGCAGGCTCGCAGGCTGAGAACACTAAGTCTCAGCTACCAGTAGCACTACGATGTGTACTGGAAACCAATCGAACCCGAGACTGTAGAAGCATGGAATTTCACAACCAGAAAGCCCATGCGCCAGACACTACATGCGCCAGAACTCGGACAGAACACTTCACCGCAAAGTCAATAAGTATAGACATTGGAAGAAGGACTTTTTATTTATATACAAAAGTCTATTACATTTCTAGAAAAGGTTGTACAAAGGAGAATTTCTACAAAGGAAAGATCCTAAGTCTACAGCCAGCGGCCACCATGCGCCTCCAGATAGGCGCAGCAGTCACCATGCGCCGCTAGTCAGGCACAGCAGATACCATGTGCCTCCAACCAGGCGCATCCCACCATCTCTTCAGCAGCTCAGTTATGTGTATCCAGCTCAGTTAGGTGCATCCCTTAAGCAGCCCAGTTATGTGCCGCTCTTCCAGCCAGGCTCACCTGATAAGTGCTTCCACTAAACAAAGCATTTAACCCTCTGGCTGGAACCAAGGAAGAGAAGAGTACCGCAAGTCTGTGGCCAGGGGAGGCTTCGAAAGAGCCTCCAAAGGCGAAGGAAGACCGTGATCGAAACCACGGCTAAAGGAATAGCTTTCAACACAACCAGAGTGGGCAGCCCCCACTTTGAAGGAAGAAAGAGCCTAGCACCGCCATTCCGATCTACGGCTCCTCCAGAACAACGGAGACGAGGCCTGAGCATCCCTATCTTTGGATGCAACAGGCACCTTCCGCCTGCCTCAGAAGCCCTCGACTCCGTCCTTTGGATGTAACAGTCACCTTCAAGAGCATCAATGACGACATAGCGTCTCATCTTCACCCTCGGGAGCACTTCGTCAATCGAATGCACTCGAATACCCGAGTTCATGTTGGAGGTACGTGAGAGAGCGAGGAGCAAAACTTCTCTCTATGCCACTATTTATAGGCCAGGCAGATCAAACCCACGTGCCAAGTGGATGGCTCTCCGAATTCTGTGCAATGAACTCACATTAAATAGATGAACCGGATGCCTCGACTTCAGCCAAACGGCTATTTAAAAGTACTCGAAAAGCGAAACAGCCACATCATTAAAGATGTGTCGGATGTGCCGACTGGATAGCGTATCACACCCCTTCAAACACCAAGCGCCTCCCACAGATGCGCTCTGTACTGAGCGCATCACAGAGGATGCGCCCCCATACGTCCCCATACGCCTAGTGGAACGTCAACCGACGCGTCCACTCAGCTGTCCATCGAATGTCACCAACATTAAATGCTGAACTGACAGAGTTGGCAGCACGCCTCCTCAAGTCTGAACGGTTGACAGCTTTTGCAGAAAATGAAGCGTCCACAACGTCAGCATCATCATGACTTTACCCCGACGGCTACTGCCATGTGGCCACCCAACCATCCGCATGCGCCTCTGCAGCCATGCGCCCAAATCTGCATGCACCTCAAAAGCCATGCGCTTCAGACTGCTCTCTGATCCCAAAAGACAGAAGAAAAGTCGCCTGCATGCGTCTCAAAAGCCATGTGCCCCAAACGGTTTGTAACTCCTAAAGGTTACGAGCCGCAGCCTCCTCCTGCGTCCAATCCAAGGCGCAGCTCACCAGATCACTTCCCTCCACCAAATTCGAGATCTCCGAGCCATGGGTCGATGACACGTGTCCTTTGACTCAACTCATCCAAGATTTCAGCAACGGAAAGATCTTCTCCTTTGCTACGTGCCGGCTCACAACAGCAGTATAAAAAATTCAACCCCTCGAGTAGGGCGCATCATCCATGTGCCTCCATCAGCAATCTCCACGTGGCGTTCCCACGTACCGACGCATCCTACATATGCGCGCATGAGCAGCCAACCTGTCCAGTTATAAATAGAGGGATCATTTCTTTCTTACCTACGAACAACACACAGAATCCACAACGAACATACAGAGAATCACCAGAGAGAGAGAGACAAACACTCAACGTCTTCCTCCTCTCGGCAAGCTCCAGCACCCAGAGCAATCTACACCTTCAGAGAACCGATAACCGTCGTCAGCCCGTCAACGGAGTCAACGCATTACCACTCGCTCCATTGGTACTAAGGACCCAGATTAAACAAAAGTGTACTCCTAGGACTACATCTAAGTCCTATATTGTAAAACTGTTCTATTTGTGTTAAAGTTTTCAATCAAACAATTTTAATGGCAAACAAGCTGGCGACTCTGCTGGGGACCTCTTTCTCCTCTTTCGAAAAAGTCGTGTCACAGGTCGACGACGTGAAGGTAGGCTCCTCCCACAAGATGCTGGTCGTGCGCCTCAATCAACAGGCGTACGAGGAGTTCATTTTTGAAGGAAGTGCGAGTCCTTCGAAGCGGCTACCGAAGCCGAAGAAGACCCGCCGTGTCTGGGTGCGCAAGGTCGACGCCTTGGGCACCACCACTGAAGGGAATGCGCCAATCCAGCCTTCCCTTCCTGCTGACGTTCTCAGCAACTAAGGTGCGCCCGCTGATGCAGCGCATCTCTCGGGGAAGCGTACGGCTGACCACGTTCTCCAGCCGTCTCCCTCTCAGGCGAGGAAGATGCGTCGACGGAGCAAGGGCGCAGCCAATGCCCCACGCATCACCTCTGATGTGCCACAAAAAGTCTCTGTCTTTGACAGACTCACTCGCTGTAATGGCGAAGAGAATTTGGATGCTGAGTACTATGCGCCCAGCGGGCTAGTACAAAGAAATCCAAGGCGGCACGGGCCATACGCCACAAGCGTGCTATGCCAGTAGCAGGCCAGAGGCACGCGCTCACAATCATACGCGCTGCCGATGGCAAGCTGTACAAGGTCGAATCAGGTGCCTCTGCACCAAAAACGAGTCGACCTTCAAAGTCCTCATCTCACTTGGGCGCATCTACTGCGTGCACAACCAAGTTGAGTGAGGCAAATTGAGTGGTCTTGAACTCCCGCGCCTCCTCTGGTTGTGCGTTTGAGGTCCGTTCAAGTCACTTCAAATGTTGTGGTTCCCCCGCTACTGATCATGATGCCTGCTTGGTATTAGATCAGGGGGCGCAGCACTCACCTGACCACCCCGGCGTTTGGCCTTGCCATGCTCCTGAAGAGGGTGTGAAGGTAGCACTCTCCTCCAACGACCTACGTAACGTGATCACTCACAAGCGCTGGTCAGGAGAGTCGACCAACAGGCACGATGCGCCTCTCACGGGGCATACTTGTGTGGTGGTCACCATCAACTGCTGTTACAAGGCAGCAGTACCACCAAGGAAGTCAGTCTTCCAGCGACTGTAATCATCGACACCCCTCCGACATCGCCTCGGGATGAAGGTGTCAACAGAAGAGGAGCCAAAGGTTGCTTCATGCAACGTGATCTCCAACTCCTCGTCAGTCCGGAAGACGACTGGCAATTCCTCGTCTTCATCCAAAAGCCAGCCAAGGAAAACCAAGACAGCTGTCTCGACCTCTGGAGTGTTCGAAGGCACTCGGTCGAGGAAAAAGTTCTTGGAGAAAGCAGGGGGTAGTCAGACCCTTGTTGAGCCTCCTTCCGAAGACGAAGATGTCCAAAGCACAGCTGCGGCGGATCTTCATCCTCGAGGCGAAGTCAGCCTCCCAGAAGCCCCTCAAAACGAGGATGCCCCCCAGGACACGGTTGGGGGTAGAGACGAAGAGGCCCTTCAAGACGGAGCTGAGGGCAATCAGGCCCTTGCAGATGCGTCCGTCGAGAATGACCTCCAGAATGTGGCTGGGGGTGGCCAAGGTGGAGCACCAGGAGAGATGACTCCCCCACATGAAAGTGAGGTCGAGAGCGAAGCCTCAACCAATCCATCCACTTCCGGCCGTATCGTGACAGTATACATGACTGGGGGTGATTCCGAGTCTGATGCGCCACCGCAGGACATTGTCCAGCGCATAGACTCATTAGAGGGAGGACTCAAAACCCTCTCTGCCTCTATGCAAGCACTGACTCAAGCAGTATTTGATATACGGTCGGCCTTGACCAGAACACCTTCAACCGATCCCGACCCAGGAGCCAATGGAGAGTCGAGTGTACCCCTTCAACGGGCACCCTCAGACACAGAAGCACCCCGGACGTCGGAGCCCTCAAACGCTCCACTCCAGATAGTACCACCTTCTCCGACTCCTAGCTCCACGGAGGATGTGGTCGAAATGATCAAGGACTTGCGGGAGCGCTTCGAGTCCAAAAACAGGCAAGAGGAGCGCCAGAAGATGGGCATTCCCCAGCCTTATCCCCTCGAGTGGAACAAGGTGGTTTATCCTCCAAAGTATAAACCACAAACACTCACGTCGTACGACGGGAAGGACTCTCCGCGTCGGTACCTGACATATTTCCAGTCACAAAAGGGGCATCTTCCAAAGGAGGACGCGCTCCTCACCAGCATCTTTGTTGGGGCTCTAAAAGGGGTGGCGTATGACTGGTACTGCAGCCTCCCCAACAATTCTATATCGTCCTTCGACGACTTGACGCGCCTTTTCCTCGATCGCTTCTACAACGGTGAGAAGGACATGACGATGGCTTCTCTCATAGAGATACGCCAGAAGGAGAAAGAAACGGTTCGGGTGTTCATCGAACGCTTCCGACAGGCCTGCTTCAGGCTACCTCCAGGCATGCCAGAACATGCGCTCCTCTCCTCTTGCAGCATGAACATGCTGCCTGCAGTGAAGCTCTGGCTCAACTCTACTCCCCCTCCCGACTGGAGCTCCCTGATCATCGAAGCTGAAGCCGTAGAAAAGAAGGCGACCAATGCACGTCTTCTGGGTGTCAGCTTCCCCGCCTTTGATAATAAGGGGAAAAGGTCTTTAGCAAACAACTCCGGACGAGAAGCAAAGGGGAAACAGACATTGACTGTTAATGCCTCGAAAGGCGCATCTGCACCTATTCAGAAGCCTCCACTGGCACCGAGACCCAAGGAGGTGTATTCATTCAATGATGAAGACACCCTGTAACTCTTTGAAATACTGAAGCAGGGTGACAAGATCAAGCTCCCGGACCCAAAACGGCCCGATGAAGTCGGAAAAGTGGACAACCCGAGGTACTGTCACTACCATCGGTTTGTCGGACACCCGACCAAGGACTGCTACGTCCTCAAGAATTACATCCAGCGCATGATCAATGCCGATATAATCTCCGTCGACTATGAAGAGAAGACGGTGTCAGCTAATGTGGTGTCACTTCAGTTTGACACCTTGCCGCCGACCACCACACAAGATGGCGTCGTCCCCATCCCTAAGGCGACAATAGAGGTAGTGAACTTGCCACCTACCCGTGACAATACGAGTGGACTCATCCCACTCACCACATCTCGAGGAGAGGTCCTCTGGGTTCACCCCGACCTCGTCTCCGAAGTGACTCAACCGGAGGTACGCTCTACCTCCAAATCAAAAGGCAGGAAGATCAAGTCTTGTCGCACGGTCTCTTCTTCAACGGAAGAGGCACTTCCAGTGCAGACGCGTGCACAACAGAACGCCCAGCCCGGCGAAGCTGCCGCCGAGGTGGTGCCTCCTGGCACCATCCCTGACGAGGGCCCGTCTAAACCCTCAGCAGCCAATAAGCAGAAGCAGGTGGAGGCTCGTTTCGACAGACCTCTACGGAAGGAGAATGCTTCGGGGCTAGCCAAGCCCCACAACTTTGACATACTGGCACAACTGGCCAGTACTCCTGCACCCCTGTCTTTGTTTGAGCTCCTGCATCTTTCCAAAGACTTCCGAGAAGCTCTCTGCGAAGCTCTGAAGGACACTGAATCCTTTCTCAGTCAGGTCAAGCAGCCTGAAGACCTTTCAACTACTTGTGCGCACTGTCATTGTGCGGATAAAGTTATCCCAAACATAATTTTCACCCAACAAGACATGCTGCTCAAGCACCACCGACATAACCGACCGCTGTATTACACAGGGTACATCGGTTCAGTCAAGGTGAGCCGGATTCAGATCGATCCGGGGTCTTCCCTCAGCATTATCCCGAAGGCGCTGCTATCAAAACTGGGGATCCCAATGTACCGGCTGGCGCCCTCCAACACAACCATCAGTGGCTTCAACGCTAGCAAAAGCGAGCCACTGGGCAAGATCCGACTGAAGTGTCACATCGACAACCTCAAAACTGAGGTGACTTGTTATGTGGTGAATGCCGAGGTCAACTACAACATCCTGCTCGGCCGACCATGGCTGTATGAGTACATGGTGGTGCCTTCTACGCTCCACCAATGCATGAAATATGTATCCACCAACGGCGTCATCCGGACGGAGTTCGCAGACATCGATCCTTTTAAAGGGATTGAAGCCTACTTCACCGATTCCGACTTGTACAAGCCACTTGACGAGGAGGAAGCCAACGATGCTGATGATGAGGCAGAGACGGTAACTGAGCCGGACACGGAGCCTGAGATGACTCCAGACGCCCCTTTGAAGATCCGACTGAAGGCAAACCACCCCAGAAGGTGCCTCCAATGAGCATCAAACTATCAGGGAAAGCACCGACTCCTGAGGCTCCCCTGAAGATACGCCTCAAGGGAAAGCCGCCTCAAACATAGGCTCCCTTGGTGGCAAAATTACAGGGGAAGGCACCACTCACAGGAGGCGCAGTTGAGGCACCTCTGAAGGTGCGTCTTAAGGGCAAGCCCCCGCAGTCATCCACGATGCCAGAGAGGGCTCACATAACCCTCTCAGACCCCAAAGTCAAAGCTGTGGTGGATTCTCCTGATCCGACCCCAGTGCTTACAGATGAGGAGCTTGGCGAATATATCTCTGCTGATGTAGATGCACCCTCCTTAGACAATGTAATCCCACGGGATAAGATCTCGTATTTTATCAATAATAGAGTGTCTTTTAATTATTCTTGTCTTCCGCACTGGAATGCCATGTATACATTAGATAACGCTCTACGGTCGTTACAAACACAAATAACGATCGTCCATCATGTAAATCGAGTAGTTCCGTCTCAAGGAGTCTGTTTCATAGTCCCTCCCCGAAGCCGAGACGAAGGATCCATCATTTTGGGCAAAGTCGAGCGTCATCAAGACCTCCCGCCACTCGAGCCAGAACCTGATACCGGCAGAGTACAAGTCTATCGGTACACGGATACGGCAAAGCACATCATCCAAAAGATGGGCTACGACCTAAAAAGCAACAAAGGCCTAAACTATGGCAAGGGTCGACGTCTCCCTCTCCGGCTTCTGACACCTAAGGGAAAGCCGCAGGACTACTACAATCGGACTCGACGGGGGGTAGGCTATGTCATGCCGCCAGCAACTCCAGAGAGTTCAGATGCAGAAGACGTAGAACATTCCCACTTGTCCGAAGCACGACTTGGGATTCCGATACCAGTATCGGATCAGTCTTCAGAAAAGTGCTGTCAGCTAACATGACGTCAGCACAACCTCAAAAAGGTGAAGGCGAAGACCAAGCGCCGGAACCCTTCGAAGAAGAACCCTGGGCTCAACGCCTAGGAGAACAATAGGAGTCTCGTTTTGAGTTACGTGAACCTCCTACCGAAAACGAAGTCGAGCAGATCGACCTTGGGGACGGATCTTCTTCCAAACCCATCTTTATCAGCAAAAGCCTAGAAGGAGAAGACCGAGAGTCTCTAATCCAGCTGGCTAAAGAGTATATCGACGTCTTTGCCTGGAGCTACGAAGATATGCCGGGACTCGATCCACAGATCGCAATACATAGGTTGAACATCTTACCTGATGCCAAACCTATCAAACAACAACAACGATGTTTTCGTCCGGATATCATGAATGCCATCGATCAGGAGGTGGACAAACTCTTGACCAGCAGCTTCATCCGTGAGGAACATCACCCAGATTGGGTAGCCAACGTCGTACCTGTCACCAAGAAGAATGGAAAGATACGAGTCTGTATCGACTTCAGGGACCTCAACTCTGCTTACCCGAAGGACGAATTCCCGCTTCCAATCACCGATGTGATGATCGATAACACATGTGGCTTTGAACGCATGTCCTTCATGGACGGGTATTCAGGCTACAATCAAATCAAGATGTTCCCCGATGACGCAAAACACACGTCATTCAGGACTCCGAAGGGTATTTTCTGCTACACAGTGATGCCTTTCGGCTTGAAGAATACCGGTGCAACATACCAACGAGCTATGAGCACCATCTTCCGTCAACATCTTCGCAAGACAGTCGAATGCTATGTTGACGACATCGCAGTCAAGAGCCGCCTCAAAGGAGATCACCTACAGGATCTGAAGACAGTCTTCGATCTCATGCGGGCACATCAACTCAAAATGAACCCCGTTAAATCCTTCCTGGGGGTTTCTAGCGGCAAATTCTTGGGCTTTGTCATCACGGCGAAAGGCATTCATGTTGATCCCGAGAAGACCAAAGCCATCCTCAATATGGACCCTCCGAAGAATCTTCGAGAACTTCGGGGCTTACAGGGACGTCTGGCATACATCCGGAGGTTCATAGCAAACCTCTCCGGTAAATGTCAACCCTTTACTCAGCTCATGAAGAAGGGAGTCTCTTATGTCTGGACAGAGGAGTGCCAAAAGGCTTTCGACGACATCAAAGCCTACTTGACGAGCCCACCAGTCCTGGTGGCACCTGTCGCCGGCAAACCATTTCTCCTCTACGTCCGTGCCATGGATCATTCCCTTGGCGCTCTGCTGGCTCAAAACAGCGATACAGGCTATGAGCAAGCAATCTACTACCTCAGTCGAACGCTCATCGAGGCCGAACACCGGTACAACCCCGTTGAAAAGGAGTGCTTGGCTTTGGTGTTTGCCATCCAGAAGACTCGTCATTATGTCTCGGGCCAGACTATTCATGTCATTTTTCGAGTCAATCCGCTCAGAGTCCTCATGACGAAGCCAGGATCATTGAACTCCCGGCTAGCCACATGGGCGATCTTGCTAACACCGTATAATATGGTGTTTGTCCCGCAAAAAGCTGTTAAAGGTCAAGCTCTGGCTGACTTTTTAGCTGCACACCCCATCCCAGAATCCTCAAAACTCTATGAAGACATCCCGGATGAGGTCCAAGAATCCAACGTCACCGAAAAAAGCTCCGTTTGGCGGATGTTTTTCGATGGCACTTCAAGAACAAGCCCCAAAGACTAAATCATCGCAGGAGTGGGGGTAGTCTTAGTCTTCCCCGATCAGTTGGTCATCCAGCGTGCTTACTCCCTTTCGAAGCCGTGCTCCAACAATGTTGTCGAGTACAACACACTCATCATGGGACTCCAACTCGCACAACAGCTGGGGGTGGACCATCTGGAAGCCTACGGTAACTCAAAACTCGTCGTGAACCAGATTCGGGGGCAATACGTGGTTCGCCATGAAGATCTGATCCCTTACCACGAAGTTGCATTGAATATCATCTCAACCTTCACCGGGTTCTTCATCGAACACGTACCTCGTCTACAAAACTTGGAGGCTGATGCTCTGGCTGGCCTCGCAGCCTCATTGGCAGCGCCCCTTGGGACTCAACACTATGTCACGGTAACTGGCCGAGACTTGGTTTGTCCTAGAAATAACCTATGCTTGCGAGTGGCTCACGCCATGCCGACGAACACTGGTGTTAATGTTCGAGACTGGAGGTTCCCGTTCATCGACTTTGCTATCTACGGAATCCTTCCAGAGGACCCGAAGGAAGCCGTCTCAGTCAGGAGACGCTCTCTTCGATTCTACTACGATACAGCTACCAAAATGCTGTACCGACGCTCCTTCGATGGGCTCCTCCTTCGATGCCTGTCCAACGAAGAAGCAGCCGCGAAGAAGCAGCCGAAGCTCTTCGAGAAGCTCATGACGGAACTTGCGGAGCTCATCAACCCGGTCCTAAGTTGCAGGATCGACTGCGACGTATGGGCTACTACTGGCCAACCATGGCCGCCGACGCTGTTGAATATGCTAAGAAGTGTCACGCATGCCAACTTCATGCAGACTTCATACATACACCGTCTGAACCACTACATCCTACAGTCGCCTCCTGGCCCTTTGAAGCCTGGGGCATGGACATTGTAGGACCAATCACCCCTCCTTCATCAAGAGGACACCTCTTCATCCTGGCCATCATCGATTACTTCTCCAAATGGGCAGAAACAGTCCCACTGGCGGAAGTAAAGAGCTCCAGGGTGGTCAGCTTTATCAAACACCATGTCATTTACCGTTTCGGAGTACCCCGGCGTATCATTCATGACAATGGTCCTCAGTTTATCAGCCACATTTTTAGCAGGTTCTGTGACAAGAATCGCATTCAAAATGTGGCATCTACCGCCTACAATCCGGCTGCAAACGGGTTAGCAGAAGCGTTCAACAAAACTATCGTTAGGCTGCTCAAAAAGGTCGTGTCATCCAACAAATGTGACTGGGACGAAAAGCTTGGCAAATGCCTTTGGGCCTACCGTACAACGGTACGGACCCCAACAGGCAATACACCATTCTCCCTGGTCTACGGGAGCGAAGCGGTACTGCCTCTCGAGATCCAGATACCCTCACTCCGCGTAGCAATAACAAACAAACTCACAGAAGAGGACAATCAACGTCGTCGTCTACGGAAACTGGAGGCACTCGATGAGAAGCGTCTCCTGGCTCAACAACGTATCGAACTCTACCAAGCCCGTATATCACAGGCTTTCAACAAGAAGGTCAAACAGAGGACTTTCCAAGTCGGCGACCTGGTTTTAGCAGTCAGAAGGCCAATGGTGTTAACTCACAAGACACCAGGAAAGTTCGAGCCCAAGTGGGAAGGACCTTTCATCATAGAGACAGTATACTCAAACGGTGCTTACCGCCTCGCCAAACCCAATGGGGACTTGTTTATGATGCCCATCAACGGCAAGTTCCTAAAGAAGTACTATTCTTGACATCCTTCAGACATGTACTTCCCCAAAGGGGATCTGTGGGCCCAATCATCGGGGCTCACACACAATCTCCTTCCACAAACTCATACGCTTCTGGAACCCAGCTGTTCCGTGGCATCCTTCAGTAGAAAGATAACCACGTCCACATCACCTCTGAGTTGTTCCTCTACACCCTATAAAACAGAATCTTATGCTACGTAAGCCGACGCTACCCTTCATGTTTACCACGTCCACATTACCTCTGAGTAAACATCTCGTACAAACAACCCCTGCGTTGTCGTATATTGATCGCAGAACTTCCACGTCCACATCACCTCTGAGTTGTTCAGCATATCCCCCAGGATCATTCCTACCACGTCTATAATACCTTTGAGTAGGAAGATTCTATCATTTTGAACCCAATGATTGCCATGTCCACATCACCTCTGAGCAAACATGTTGGTTCTTTCAAACTTATTATCTGTACCTAAAAACCAAGGTGCGCGAAAGATAATAGGTCCACACAAATCATCAAGTTCATAATAACAAAAATGAACACATCACAAAAAGGTTGTGTACTTCTTTATTTTCTAAAAAAAAGAGAGAGTACAGAACTACACTATCCCCCGGCAAGGGTTGCAAAAGAACATAAAAAAAGGGAGAAGCTACAGTCCCTGAACCTCTCCAGGGTGGGCTGAGAGCTCTCTGACTCGACATCTTAAGTCGGCTGTACGGGTCTCCACAGTCGCCAGGACTCGACGCTCAGCTTCTTGATGCATCAATTCAACAGCCTCAGCAGAAGTTTCGCTCTCATGCTTCTCATCAAGCTGTTGTCGCTTCCTCCTTTTTGAATGCTACGTGTTCAGCCCGGAAACGTTCGGCATCTAACTGGAGTCGGGCCCGTTGGTCCTCAAGGCGGCGCATCTGGGTGTTGATCTCTGCGATGTTAGCATCCGACGCAGCTCGCGTTTCCATTGTCTTCTTTATGGACTAAGACAACTGCTCTACCGCAGCCTCAGTCTCAGCCACCTCGCGCTCCTAAATGCCCACAGTGGCCTGGTAGGAAGACTCGATCTCGGCAATCAACTTCCCCTTCTCCGCATCTATCAGGACGGAGAGGTCATTTCGCTGGAAGCGCTGAAGTTCTGCAAGCTGCTCGTCCAGCTCGATCACCGAAGCCTCCAAAATTTTGGCCATATGGTCGTGGCCTTGGTGAACGCGGATCAGCTCGATACAGGGCATTGCCAGAGTTCTTGCCGTCGTAAAGCTTCCATTGGCATCCATCACCGCAGATACACCCCTCTGTAGCATTTTGTACACCCCCTCGACGAAGAATTTCACATATTCGTCTGCGTCCGCCAGTACCTGCGGCGTCATAGCAGGAGTTGAAGGAGCTACTACAGTTAGCGGACCGGAAGAAGATCCGCCAACCTCAACCTGCGAGGCTTGAACCTCGGCATCAATAGGCTCTTCATCGACAGGGGCCAGACTGCTAGTCCGAGGAGCCGAAGGAACAGAGGAAGCCGGCACAGGTGTCGAGATAGTACCCCAAGTAGAAGGAGTAACAGAGGGTTCCACACCCTTGCCCTTCTCAAGCCCAGAGGAACCACCGACGTCAACGGCCACCTCTTCTACGCCCAACATCCTATCAGCAACCAGTACCTCCCCCGACAGAACGGGGAGATCAACACTCATCTCCTGGCCCGCCCCGGGAGACAGGACTGGCAGAAGGGTCTCATCCTTCTCAAGTCCCTCTACAGGGATAGAATCTGTCGCTACCTCCTGATCGGTAGCCACCTCAACTTCCACGGTTGAAGCTGGGGTAGGACTCGGCAATGATATAGCCGACCTCCCCTCATCATGACAAGGAGGGGAATCAACCCTCTCCTCTGTCCCAACCATATCTGTTGCCCCCGCAACAGACTCTTGCAGCTCTGGAGCAACGTCATCCGAAGGCGACGAACTCCAATCCACCTTCCCGGAATTTGTTGCAGCCTCAAAGACAAGAGATACTAAAACCTCCGCAGGAACGTCTTCGGGACCCTCCTCCACGGGAGACATTATCATCGGTGGAATGCACTCATCAGAAGAGCCTGCCACCTCCTTCGGTTTACTAGCACCCGGTTTTGAAACACGGGACTTCTTCTTCGACGATCCCTGCAAGAAGAAAAGCATAAGTCACCACAATGACAAAATGAATTAGAATTACGGAGCACTCCTTACCTCAGCAGGAACTGATCCCGTTGGCGTTACAAGTGGCACTTCCATAACCTTTGGAGTCGACGTCTTTCTCGACCTTTTCGGTACAGAAGAACCAGCTTCTGTGTCATCCCGCCTCTTTCCAACAGACGGATCTCTCACTGGTACTGCAGCAGCAGCTCGATATCCCGCCAATTCTGGTGGACGATATGATCGGGCTGCCATCAACATATTCGCCGTGGCCTCCAGCTGAGTTCCAATGATGAAACTAGTCTCCCTGTCATAACCAGGAGACGCAGAATTCATAATACAATACAGCTTGGCGGCCGGATATAGGATCTGTGGCCAAGGGTTGCGGACTGGCGTAGTAAAATTAACGCTAGTGCATCCAGGGTTATAATACTGCCAGCCCCGGGCTCCATCCAGCAAACTCCAGATGAAGCCTAGACTGCTACTGGGATTCCGCAACATTAGTTAGGTATAGCCAAATTGACGAGCAAATCGGCTTGGCAGATATGGCTCCAGATAACATCTATTCTGGTTGCGGTAGACCAGGTGAGAAGGTCGGATACTTTACAACCAACGAAAACTCCATTTCGGCAAAGTGACCGCATCTTTGCCAGAGTCAACTAAATCTTGGTCGGCCTCGAAATCTTTGAAGATCGAGCCAATCTTGACAATCTTCCACCCCTGAAGGTAGGACAAGACTCTCCTGCAAATGGGGACGCCAGTGTATAACCACTTCCTCTTGTAGAAGCGGCAGATGAAGGCATCCCCTTCAACATGATCCTCCTCCGGACCGGGACTCATTATGTTCGGATGATGCAAAATCAGCCACCCCATAAGATAATGGAAAGGCAGCTCGGCCCGGGGAAAGTTGTCATTGTTACCTTTTTTGTGGATCACATCATCAGTAAAAGACCTCAAACCGCACAACAGGTTGCACACCATCGCGGGGAGGAGAGCTAAAGGTCGTCCAAAAGCTAACTTCACGGCAGGCAAAATGAGATTCTGATGTACCCTCTCTATGGCACCGGATCCACCTGCAAACACGCAATCCCGGAGCCATATCATCAAATAGGCTGTCAACACTGCCTTAGATGACATCCGGTACGCACAGTGCCAGAAGCAGCTATATATATCCTTGCCGGTCTTATCCGAATGTGGGGTCCTCTCGTCCAGCCGACTTATTTCAGAAGCCACTTCCGCGGGCTTCAGTCCCTACGGAGTCGCAAACCGGATCCTCGAAGGATCCGCCAAATCCTGCTTAAAGACATAGTCCCTCCAAGCAGTCACATGAGGCTGGGTCTTGCCCTTATCCCTCCGGTGCATCAGATAATGGTGGCTCGTCACCTCTTTGAATACAACCATCATCTCCGGGTCCTTATCTTCCAGAACCTGGATCTCCTCATTTGACGGAAAATATTCCTCGTATGGCTCCGAGCCCCAAGGAAGCTTAGACACTTCGTACCTCTCATGGAGAGCCAACCCCAACTCTCCTACCGGAGTGAAAAAGCTGCCAGTATGGGCATTGAATAATTCCAAGAGCGCAAGGAACATAGGCTTATTGAGATCCACGCCTGCCTGCGTAGCCCGAATGGCGGCTGTCAGCCCGATCTCCTTAAGCTCAACTTTGAACCTTGAAAGCACCCAAGTGGTCAACTCGTCCCACCTCGGAATGTAGTGACACCAACCTTCGACTCTAAAGCCACCTGTCGGGTACATGACCTTCACTGTCAGCATCCGATTTGTAAAGGTCGAGGCACTGAAGGGAAACGTGTCACTTGGGACTTCGCTGTAGAGGCTTCCGGGACGCAAGGCTCAGTAACTGAACGAGGAACCGGCTCGTGAAGCAGCCAAAGTATCTCGCTGGTTCGAGGTGGCGTCGATCGAAAGGGAACCTCCCAAGGCCCCTCCTTGAGAAGGAGTAAGTTTCCAACCCATCCTTCTCTTCGAAGCTAAACGATAAAAGGCCATCAGCGGCAACTGGCGGTCAACCTGCCGTATGTATAGAACCATGCGTTTGGCAGAAAAGAACCAGTCTTCTTTGATCTTCAGTATCTTCGCTTCAGAAGAGACTAGTCGGTCGCCAAACAGAAAGGCAGGTTTTAAGAAAGTCACATCTTCAGATTCAGCAGACTTCAGTTTACCACTCTCCATCATACTCGGGAGGAAAAGTGGCAACTGGTTCTGGATTTGCAGCATTCTTTCCCGGGGTTGGTTCTGTAAGATAGCATCCTTTGTAGGGTTGATCACCGCCTCATCAAAATCAACTCCCATTTGGCAAAGAGAAGCGTCCAGGAGGACCTCATTCAACAAAGGGATCGTCATCGACACTGGCACAACAAAAGTGGAAGTCAGGCAAAAAGACAAAAAGTGTCAAATAGATTGACGCATCGTCAGGGTATAAACCCATGCGCGTCAGCTTCAGCGCATCATCAGGGCGTAAACCCATACGCGTCAGCATTGGAGCTTCGGCGCATCATCAGGGCGTAAACCCATGCGCGTCAGCATTGGAGCTTCGGCGCATCATCAAGGTGTGAGCCCATGCGCGTCAGCGAAGGCTTCGGCGCATCATCAGGGGATAAAACCCATGTGCGTCAGCAATTAAACCTCGGTGCATAATAAAGGCCTAAACCTATGCACGTCGGCGGGATAAAACCTCGGCGTATCATCAGGACAGAAGTCCATACGCGTTGGCAGCTTTGAGTTAGGGCACAATATGGCCCAAAACTTGTATAAAAGAGACGATACCCACCCGACACCTCGGGACGAACGTCGGCTGGAGTCGCAAGGGTGATAGGTGCTTCCTCGTCGACGAACTCCTTTGCTTTCTCCTTTCCCTTGCCAGTACTGCCGCGAGGAGTCTTGGGAGCCATTTTCTCAAAGAGTAAAAAGTTAGGGTTTTTGAAGAAAGACTCTAAATAAAGCAAAGGCACAGAGAAGAAGAACTCTCTCTCTCTCCATCTCTCACCTATTTATAGGGCTTGGTCGCACGCGTGAACCGATGACGGGTGATCTCAGTCGTCGCCTCGGGTCCTGTGAAGATAACAACAGATAAAACCAAAAGATTATCATTAATCTTTTCGGTTACCGAGGTATTATCATATGCATTAACTGAGAGGAGCATGCGCCCAAACAGGCATGCGTCCAACAACTATGCATCCTGATCGCCATGCTTCTTATTCAAAGTATTCCAAAACTTATTCAAAAGTTTTGAAAACTTTGAAGGGGGTCTTGTAGAAGCATAGAATTTTACAACCAGAAAGCCCATGCGCCAGACACTACATGCGCCAGAACTCGGACAGAACACTTCACAGCAAAGTCAATAAGTATAGACATTGGAAGAAGGACTTTTTATTTATATACAAAAGTCTATTACATGTCTAGAAAAGGTTGTACAAAGGAGAATTTCTACAAAGGAAAGATCCTAAGTCTACAGCCAGCGGCCACCATGCGCCTCCAGATAGGCGCAGCAGTCACCATGTGCCGCCAGTTAGGCGCAGCAGATACCATGCGCCTCCAACCAGGCGCATCCCACCATCTCTTCAGCAGCTCAGTTATGTGCATCCAGCTCAGTTATGTGCATCCCTTCAGCAGCCCAGTTATGTGCCGCTCTTTCAGCCAGGCTCACCTGATAAGTGCTTCGACTAAACAAAGCATTTAACCCTCTAGCTGGAACCAAGGAAGAGAAGAGCACCGCAAGTCTGTGGCCAGGGGAGGCTTCAAAAGAGCCTCCAAAGGCGAAGGAAGACCGTGATCGAAACCACGGCTAAAGGAACAGCTTTCAACACAACCCGAGTGGGCAGCCCCCACTTTGAAGGAAGAAAGAGCCTAGCACCGCCATTCCGATCTACGGCTCCTCCAGAACAACGGAGACGAGGCCCGAGCATCCCTATCTTTGGATGCAACAGGCACCTTTTGCCTGCCTCAGAAGCCTTCGACTCCGTCCTTTGGATGTAACAGTCATCTTCAAGAGCATCAATGACGACATAGCATCTCATCTTCACCCTCGGGAGCACTTCGTCAACCGAATGCACTCGAATACCCGAGTTCATGTTGGAGGTACGTGAGAGAGCGAGGAGCAAAACTTCTCTCCATGCCACTATTTATAGGTCGGGCAGATCAAACCCACGCGCCAAGTGGATGGCTCTTCGAATTTCGTACAATGAACTCACATTAAATGGATGAACCAGACGCCTCGACTTCAGCCAAACGGCTATTTAAAAGTACTCGAAAAGCGAAACAGCCGCATCATTAAAGACGTGTAGGATGTGCCGGCTGGACAGCGCATCACACCCCTTCAAACACCAAGCGCCTCCCACAGATGCGCCCTGTACCGAGCGCATCACAGAGGATGCGCCCCCCATACGTCCCCATACGCCTAGTGGAACGTCAACCGACGCGCCCACTCAGCTGTCCATCGAATGTTACCAATATTAAATGCTGAACTGACAGAGTTGGCAGCACGCCTCCCCAAGTCTGAACGGTTGACAGCTTTTGCAGAAAATAAAGCGTCCACAACGTCAGCATCATCATGACTTTACCCCGACGGCTACTGCCACGTGGCCACCCAACCACCCGCATGCGCCTCTGCAGCCATGCACCCAAATCTGCATGCGCCTCAAAAGGCATACGCTTCAGACTGCTCTCTGATCCCAAAAGACAGAAGGAAAGTCGCCTGCATGCGCCTCAAAAGCCATGCGGCCCAAACGGTTTATAACTCCTAAAGGTTACGAGCCGCAGCCTCCTCCTGCGTCCAATCCAAGGCGCAGCTCACCAGATCACTTCCCTCCACCAAATCCGAGATCTTCGAGCCATGGGTCGATGACACGTGTCCTTTGACTCAACTCATCCAAGATTTCAGCAACGGAAAGATCTCCTCTGCTATGTGCCGGCTCACAACAGCAGTATGAAGAATTCAACCCCTCGAGTAGGGCGCATCATCCATGCACCTCCATCAGCAATCTCCACGTGGCGTCCCCACGTACCGGTGCATCCTACATATGCGCGCATGAGCAGCCAACCTGTCGAGTTATAAATAGAGGGATCATTTCCTTCTCACCTACGAACAACGCACAGAATCCACAGTAAACATACAGAGAATCACCAGAGAGAGAGAGACAGATACTCAACGTCTTCCTCCTCTCGGCAAGCTCCAGCACCCAGAGCAATCTAGACCTTCAGAGAACCGATAACCGTCGTCAGCCCGTCAACGGAGTCAACGCATTACCACTCGCTCCATTGGCACTAAGGACCCAGATTAAACAAAAGTGTACTCCTAGGACTACATCTAAGTCCTATATTGTAACACTGTTCTGTTTGTGTTAAAGTTTTCAATCAAACAATTTTAATGGAAAACAGAGGCCACTAAGTCCCGGCTTCCAGCAGTGCTACAATGCGTACTGGGCGCCAAGCCAACATGCATAATAATAGAATAACCGCCTCGTAGGGCGCATCACAACACATGTTCGTAATTCTAATCCAAGCGCAATCACAGCCACAAGAATAGTTCGCCAAGCCGTTACCCGACCGCGAGTCGGACACAGGGCATACAGGGACAATCCATACATGTGAGTCGTGTTCGTGTCCTCGGAGGTGTAGATGACCCATCCGAGTTTCCCGATACGGTCTACCCCGGTATCGGACCAAGTTATCCTAAGTTATCATCATGGCAGTTCTACTACTAGGCTACACTACTTATGGTTATACATTTACAATTACAGCAAATTAAAATGCAATAAAATCCAGGAGAGAGGGCAAAAGCCGTCGATGAGCAAGGGATACTTGCCTAGAGGGCTCGGCTAGGTAAGTAAGTCTTCGGCAGTCGCGATCCAAGCTAGCACGCCAATCGAGATCCTCAGAACACACAATAAATAATCATCAGCATTAAATAATATGTGAGCACCCTGAATTTCGGGTTGATTTTTTTATTTTTATTTATTTTTTGATTGATTTTAATTCCAATAAATAATTTATTCTGTTATTTTCCTAAGTGTACTTTTCCGTGCCATTGATATTTGGAGTATCAGGGATGTTCAACTTTAGAAATCTTCTTCATGAGTTTTGGAGTGGACAGGATTACCTTCATGATGGTATATAGTATCCCATCCAAACTTGTTCCCTTGTGCTCTTTTTGCTTTGCTGAACTTCGGGTCGATTTAGACCATTTGATTATTATTTATTTTTTTACTCTTTTCCTTGATCATTTTCAGCACGTTACCGTGACTTTTTAATTGGGAGCGCAAGACCAGTCAGTTTCTTGAAACCAACTCCTCATTGATGATCTACTCGAGACGCTCGTCACCCATGACCTTCGTGTCCCACTCAGACACGTCATTTTGTGCTCCATTTGATTCGTACAACTTTCCCGACACGTGACCCGATTTTATTTTACTCTACGGCGTCACATTCATCTTCCAACTTGATTTGTGGGTCCCCTGTCGACCAAAACCTGTCCGCTCCAACTATGGACATGGCCCACATTGAGCCTACTATCCGTCCGTCACTTGTGTCCCATTTATTGGAATCTCCATGTGCTACTTATTCACCCATGATTATCGATTCCTAATTTTAATTCGGTTTTCGCACAATGTCCAGTTTTGATCCAATCTGGCTCCACCGAGTCCAGTCTAGCTCCATGTTGCCCTTTATCATGACACCCTCGCTTTCCTCGTCCAAAAATAATATTAAATATCATGTTTGCCTATTTCTATATTTATGGGAATTTTCTTTGAATTAAATCCTATAGAAATTACCTATTTTCTCAATTTTCCATCATAGCCTTTGATTCTCCTAATTAAATCCTACCCATCAATTTTTTCTCCAACCCCATAGCAGCTAGGTTGCCGGCCCTAAATTTCACATAAAGAGAATCCTTTCACTCTCTCTCTCATCAATTAATACATCATTTTCTCTCTCTCTTATTTAATATAAACTCTTCTCTCTCTCACCATTTTACACCACAGCAACAAAACAACTCCTCCTCCTCCATGCACCCGACCTCCCACTCCCATGGCACAGCCGGCCATCCCCCTAGGCCGTCGGCCGACCACTCCACCACCACCCCACAGAGCTCTCCTCCTCCTCCTTCTTCTTCAACCATCATCTTCTCCACTCTAACCTAGCCGCGTGCCACCACCACCTTAGCCGCCATGGCTGTGCGCAACCACCCCGAGCCACAACCACCACCACCACCATCCTAGCCCGAGCCTGGCCGGGGCTCCGTCGCCCGTCGCCGGTCAGGCACAGCGTCGCACGAGCTCCCGACCACAGCAGCGCACCACCAGCGCGCGCGTGCGAGCGCTGGCCGCCGCCACGCACCGTCGTGGCCCCGACGGCCCCCTCCGTGGGCAGCCCCCCCTCCGGCGAACCCAAGGATGTCGTCCCCTGACGGCCACCGTCCTCCGGAACGCGCCGTCGAGGCGATTCGTACGTTTTGCACGACGTCCCGTCGTGACGCACGCGGGATCGAGTTCGTTTTGGCGCTCCGTCGCAGCAACTTCGCGCATGTTTTTTCGGAGATCCGACCGTTGGATCGGCGATTTCTTCGCTCCGTCTCAATCTCGGTATATCCACCTTTATTCCTGTCAATTTTCGTCCGTTAATTTTATCGTTTGTTACGTCAAAACCGGCCACCAAGTTGACCTTTTAAATTATATTAAATTTGGACAGTTTTGCGGGGCCAACTTCGTCAGCTTGTATCTACTCCACCGCAGCTCCATTTGGCGTGCTACCAGTTCCGGTATGAAGCTGGTATAACCCTCTTGCTACCCCTCCAGTTTTGTTTCATTGTGAGCTTGTTTGATTGGTTGAATTCGACGCCAAAGTTGGTCGTCCGAATTCATAATTTCTAACTTATAAAATTCCATTTTTGAACACGGGACTCCAGATTTCATTTCTGACACCACCATTAGACTTGTGGCATCGTTCTGGCATGTTTTCATATAAAATTTGTTAGATTTAGAGAACGTGGGCCCTGGCCCGTTTTTCGGTGCAAAACGGGTCCCACTTTCTGGGTCAACGGGACTTTTTGACGTTGGCTCATCAGAATCCAATTTCGGATATACCGTTGAGTTTGTATCGTCATTCTGGACTCGTTGACATATAATTTACTAGGTTTTGGTGGGTATTGGATCCGACACGCATTTCGGTGCAAGTCGGATACCAATATCCGGGTCAACGGGTCATTTTGAGATCGGCTCATCGGAATCCAATTCCGGAGATACCGTTGAGTTCATATCATCATTCTGGACTCGTTGACAGGTAGTTTGCTGAGTTTTGAGAACCTTGGCTCCGGCATGCATTTTCGTGCAAACCGGAATCCCAAGTTCTGGTCAACGGGCCAAATTGAGATCGGGTCAACGGAATCCAATTCTGGAGATATCGTTGGGTTCGTATCGACATTCTGGTTTCGTGGACATATAATTTGTTATATTTTGTAGACTTGTTTTCTTGCACATTTTTCGGTGCAAAACGGCTCCGACACGGACACCGTTTTGACCCGAAATTACCTTTTTGCCCTTGTGTCTAAATTGGACCGATGGATAGGCTATCCTAGCTAATTTGACTATTCTGGACACGTTGGCGATGTCTATTTCATCGTCCGACAATGTTTGTTAATAGTTTCTCTGAGTTTAACCTTTTATAATTAAATAATAATTAATTCTTATAATGTTCGTATTTCGGGATTAGTACAACGAAACTGAGATCAGCCAATTCCAGTGATCTCACATCGCTGAAATTGACAAGTTGGACACGTGGATCACTATAATAAGATTATCGACCTTACCGATAATCTTCTTATCTCGATTTACGCGTTAAAAGTTTCGACGTACAAATAACGAAGTACACTTTATATTAGACTAGAATTGACCCTGTTTGACCAGAGTAAACCAGTTGACCCAAAGTCAACTGTAAGTCAACACTTGACCTAGTTTGACTAGATTATTGACCGAAGTTGACCTAGAGTTAATTTGACTAGAAGAACCTAGGATAAAATAGATTGTTGTGGATTCATTTATTACAACTTGAACACCTTGTAACCTGTGTTGCTTTAAATAGGACTCTGTGGCTTCAGTGGGACTCTCCTATACTTATCAGCTGTTCAGGTTATCGAGGCGAGTACATTCTCTGATCATTTTATATCCTGCTTAGAATTATTTCCTGCAGTAGATTACTTTACTTGTACTGTCACGTTGGTCACACGGATTGGTACTATATGGATCCCTTCTTGAGATGTTATCCTTAGGGAGCATCGGGTACTACATGTTCTGTGTATTTTACTTACATGGCGTATCATATGCTTCATTGGTTCTTTGATCACTTACGACATATACTCTTATGATCGTAGAGTCTTCCTAGAATCCTTATCCCATTTATGGGTCTACTATATATCACCTTCGGGGTTTATCACCTTCGGGGTCTATCATCTTCGGGGTCTATCACCTTCGGGGTCTATCACCTTCGGGGTCTACTACCCTTCGGGGGCTGTTACATAGCATCATATAACATAACCTGGCTGGATCCTTGTGTATTGATTGGCGGTACGGGGGAGTAAAAATGGACATGTGAATAATACCCAAGTAGTATCTTATCAGAATCTCTTCCATAGTGTCTTATCAGAATCTCCTATGCCATTTACATGTCTATATTGTACTCTGACTCACTAGCCACATGTTAGTTCTTTATTTATAGTAGATATTTCTATTACAGCTCTCTCTCTGTTTATATACAGCATTTCTTTCAGTACCTGTATCTTAATTTACTGCATGATTATATTTTCTAACCTGTTATAAACTGTTGAGATGTAATGTGCTCGCTCCTGTCCTGACTGGACCTGTTGATAAATTTTACAGATGGCCTGGGATTGCCTGCTAGCCTAGAAGAGACACAGTAGAGGTTTTTTAGATAGTCATTTCATTTTGTCTGGAGTTGTATTTACTTTGAGGATTACTGTATTTGAGTTTTGAGATGTATTTCTGGGTTTATGTATCTTAGACACTTAGACTTCTATCTCCTGTATTTATTTTGGATTTCATGTTTTATCTATCTTTATCATGCTCTACCTTAGGTGTGATTGAGACTGTATCTGCTATGTCACCCCCATTCGGGGAGTATAAACTGTTTAGTCTTATACTGTTAGATGCATTGAGACCTAGGACAGCGTTCTACCGCCGACACTGCTGTGTAGGCTGGGCGTTGTTACGTTCTCGTGCCCTAACTCTAGGGTGCGGGTCGTGACACATTTTTAGTTGTGGCCTATGCAGGTCGAGTTTATGTAGTGGTATTCGAACTTGAGTACCACTACAGCCTGCAGTAGGATTAGGATATATTTTGAAGGTACTCAATCACAGTTAGGGACCCTTGAGAGATTCCTGGGATGACCCTGGAGAATCTTATTTAACTTCGATTTGAAAACTCTTCTTCCCTTGATTTAATTATCTTTACTTTCTGTTGTTAAATTTGATTTTAATAGATTATTGTTGAATTCGAGTTTGTAATTATTGATTTTGATGGATGATTGTCAAATTTGAATTTTGATGATAGCTATTGCATCCGAGTTTGTATTTTGATGGATTTTTGTTCATTTTTGAATTTTGATGTTCGTTGATAAATTGATTTGATTTTTGGGTATTCATTGTTGATTTAATTTAATTTTTGGCAAGATGAAATTATATGGGCTAGGTCATCTATGTTACGGAATCTAGTCTTTTATATTCACATTAGCCAGCATGGTGAGGACATATAGTCTGACTCTGGATATATTTCTCGGGTGTAGGAATTTAAGGTTTTCGCAGCCAAGCATGCGGTACTGCGAAAATGTTAAATACCATGATTCTAGAGATATGTGCATAAGTCAAGGGCTCTGTGATTATCGTAGCCTTGCTTACTAGTATGACGAGGATTTAGAGTACCATGATTTTGGATAGACGCATATGATTATCGGATTGCACCTTAAATATTTTTGAACATGTTTTCTCTACTTTTGTTTCAGTCAAAAAAAAAGAGAAAAGAACTATTATTTGTTGTTTTATCTAGTTTCCTATTATTTAACTCAGGAGTAAGTTTAGTTGGTTTTATAAACCTTGTGAAATTTCTTGCTAGGAGTTTTCATAATACAATGAATCGATGATTTTGCTAGACTTTATCTGAATTTGATATTTTAACTCTGGATTTCAAAACGGTTCCTTCTTTAAACAGATAAGCTGAACCGATTTTATCGTTATTTCTTCTTGCTATTATTCTTGTATTAAATAATAATGATAATAAAACTGTCTTGATTTCGTCAATCACCTGCTTGCAATCTTGGTAGGAATCTAAATTTTAGTCTTAACGTAGAATTAATTTTTTTTATTGGGACATGAGAATATGTATATGAATATATATATAACAGACACTTTGCCTAACACGTATGCATGCTACACTTGATTTTTCCACATATCTAGATACATATTAATATGTTGTTGATGTTAAATTTTCAAAATCCTAATATTTCTGATTCTCTGCTTTTCCTAGCTTGACCCATAATTTTAAATATAAAATTTCATGATAATAGTTTTATTTATACTACTGCACATGTATGTTATACATAGGGTGTCAATTCAATTTTTTTTTTGGTTGAGCTTTGTGTTAAATTTGAAAAAAAAAATCTGAGACTGTGTGCATATTAACCCTTAATACTGAATTCCAAATGTTTAGTTTAAATTGCTGTTTTATTTTCTTTAATATAATATTTAAAGCTGTGTACATTGTTGTATGTAGGGATATAATGTTAGGTTTTATATTCTTACATGTTAGTTTGTGATAAACATTGAGTTGGTTTATAATGTTCAAATTTCTCCAAAACCCTGAAAACTAGTTACATGTTAACATTTTTACATTGATTTCAAATGTTTAGTTCGATTTCAGATTTAACATGTAATATTGAACTGTATGCGTAGATAAATGTATTGGTAATATGTTAGGGTTTCATTTCTATCATGCTAGGATGTATTGGGAGCATTGAAATTAGTTGTGATGTTTCAAACTCCTAAATTTTGAAATTGCATTACGTTAATATTATACTGGTTAAATGTTAGCTTATTTTCAGATATTTTTTTTATGTAAATATTGAACTAAAACCTGGTTTAACCTTTCAATACTAAGCTATAACCCTGTACAAGGACACACACACACCCTAACTTAGTATACCCTGTCATGTAAACCTAACCCTTCCTCTCTATGTTATGTTTCATATAGATATATATAAAGTTTGTATGTACATGTTATAATATATAAATACATAACTAAGTCTCTATTATATATATATATATATATATATATATATATATATATATATATATATATATATATATATATATATGGTTAGCCATATATGGTTAGCCATGCATGTTATGATTAAATAGGTTGCGTATTGTAGATTGTTTAACCAATATGCCATGATTAGTGTAACTTGATAGCTGTTGTTTTGGAACCCAATTTCTCATATACAATTTCATATGTATTCACGTACACACACGCCTACTATCTAACTACATGAACATGTCCCCATACACATGATGCTAGTTTTTTTTCCTCTCTAACGCTCTCTCTCTATATATATTGTGATTGGATTTCAATGCAAGTGATTTGCAATTCCTTAGTTTTTGAATTTGATTTTTTTTTCTGTACCCCTTTTAGATGATTGGTAGTTACCTTTCTTAATTTTCTGATAAGTACCAGTTTTTACATAGGATGGTAGACTGTCTTACAGTTTTGATGATTGTTATTTCTGTATCTTTTCTAAGTTTAGCACTCTGGATTGCTTGTGTGTTTTGATACCCGATGACCGCCTTGGTTAGTATGACTAGTATACCTAGATGAGACTTTCACTACCACCGTATGCCATAATCCTGGACGTTGTCCTTTTTGATGGTATGTTTTATTTAAGTTCTGGGACTTTTATTGTGGGGGTTTGACCTAGAGGGAGTATGGACATTTTAATTTCGAGGACAAAATTTTTATAAGGTGGGTAGGATGTGAGCACCCTGAATTTTGGGTTGATTTTTTTATTTTTATTTATTTTCTGATTGATTTTAATTCCAATAAATAATTTATTCTGTTATTTTCCTAAGTGTACTTTTCCGTGCCATTGATATTTGGAGTATCAGGGATGTTCAACTTTGGAAATCTTCTTCATGAGTTTTGGAGTGGACAAGATTACCTTCATGATGGTATATAGTGTCCCATCCAAACTTGTTCCCTTGTGCTCTTTTTGTTTCGTTGAACTTCGGGTCGATTTAGACCATTTGATTATTATTTATTTTTCCACTCTTTTCCTTGATCATTTTCAGCACGTTACCGTGACTTTTTAATTGGAAGCGCAAGACCAGTCAGTTTCTTGAAACCAACTCCTCATTGATGATCTACTCGAGACGCTCGTCACCCATGACCTTCGTGTCCCACTCAGACACGTCATTTTGTGCTCTATTTGATTCGCACAACTTTTTCGACACGTGACCCGATTTTATTTCACTCCACGGCGTCACATTCATCTTCCAACTTGATTTGTGGGTCCCCTGTCGACCAAAACCTGTATGCCCTAACTATGGACATGGCCCACATTGAGCCTACTATCCGTTTGCCACTTGTGTCCCATTTATTGGAATCTCCATGTGCTACTTATTCACCCATGATCATCGATTCCTAATTTTAATTCGGTTTTCGCACAATGTCCAGTTTTGATCCAATCTGGCTCCACCGAGTCCAGTCCAGCTCCATGTTGCCCTTTATCATGACACCCTTGCTTTCCTCGTCCAAAAATAATATTAAATATCATGTTTGCCTATTTCTATATTTATTGGAATTTTCCTTGAATTAAATCCTATAGAAATTACCTATTTTCTCTATTTTCCATTATAGCCTTTGATTCTCCTAATTAAATCCTACCCATCAATTTTTTCCCCAACCCCATAGCAGCTAGGTTGCCGGCCCTAAATTTCACATGGAGAGAATCCTTTCACTCTCTCTCTCATCAATTAATACATCATTTTCTCTCTCTCATTTAATACAAACTCTTCTCTCTCTCTCACCATTTTACACCACAGCAATAAAACAACTCCTCCTCCTGCATGCACCCGACCTCCCACTCCCATGGCACAGCCGGCCATCCCCCTAGGCCGTCGGTCGACCACTCCACCACCACCCCACAGAGCTCTCCTCCTCCTCCTTATTCTTCAACCATCATCTTCTCCACTCTAACCTAGCCGCGCGCCACCACCACCTTAGCCGCCGTAGATGTGCGCAACCACCCCGAGCCACAACCGCCACCACCACCATCCTAGCCCGAGCCTGGCTGGGGCTCCGCCGCCCTCGCCGTCGCCGGTCAGGCACAGCGCCGCGCGAGCTCCCGACCACAGCAGCATACCACCAGCGCGCGCATGCGAGCGCTGGCCGCCGCCAAGCGCCGCCGTGGCCCCGACGGCCCCCTCCATGGGCAGCCCCCCCTCCGGCGAACCCAAGGATGTCGTCCCCTGACGGCCACCGTCCTCCGGGATGCGCCGTCGAGGCGATTCGTGCGTTTTGCACGACGTCCCGTCGTGACGCGCGCGGGAATCGAGTTCATTTTGGCGCTCCGTCGTAGCGACTTCGTGCACATTTTCCCGAAGATCCGACCGTTGGATCAGCGATTTCTTTGCTCCGTCTCAATCTCGATATATCCACCTTTATTCCTGTCAATTTTCGTCCGTTAATTTTATCGTTTGATACATCAAAACCGGCCACCAAGTTGACCGTTTAAATTGTATTAAATTTGGACAGTTTCGTGGGGCCAACTTCGTCAGCTTGTATCTCCTCCACCGTAACTCCGTTTGGCGTGCTACCAGTTCCGGTGCGAAGCTGGTATAACCCTCTTGCTATCCCTCCAGTTTCGTTTCATTGTGAGCTTGTTTGATTGGTTGAATTCGACGCCAAAGTTGGTCGTCCGAATTCGTAATTTCCAACTTGTAAAATTTCATTTTTGAAAACAGGACTCTAGATTTTATTTTTGACACCACCATTAGACTTGTGGCGTCGTTCTGGCATGTTTTCATATAAAATTTGTTAGATTTGGAGAACGTGGGCCCTGGCACGTTTTTCGGTGCAAAATGGGTCCCACTTTCTGGGTCAACGGTACTTTTTGACGCCGGCTCATCGGAATCCAATTTTGGATATACCGTTGAGTTCGTATCGTCATTCTGGACTCGTTGACATATAATTTGCTAGGTTATGGTGGACATTGGATCCGGCACGCATTTCGGTGCAAGTCGGATACCAATATCCGGGTCAACGGATCATTTTGAGATCGGCTTATCGGAATCCAATTCTGGAGATACCGTTGAGTTCGTATCATCATTCTGGACTCGTTGACAGATAGTTTGCTGAGTTTTGAGAACCTTGGCTCCGACACGTATTTCCGTGCAAACCGGAATCCCAAGTTCTGGTCAACGGGCCAAATTGAGATCGGGTCAACGGAATCCAATTCTGGAGATACTGTTGGGTTCGTATCGACATTCTGGTTTCGTGGACATATAATTTGTTATATTTTGTAGACTTATTTTTTTGCACATTTTTCGGTGCAAAACAGCTCCGACACGGACACCGTTTTGACCCAAAATTACCTTTTTGCCCTTGTGTCCAAATTGGACCGATGGGTAGGCTATCCTAGCTAATTTGACCATTCTGGACACGTTGGCGATGTCTATTTCATCATCCAACAATGTTTGTTGATAGTTTCTCTGAGTTTAACCTTTTATAATTAAATAATATTTAATTCTTATAATGTTCGTATTTCGGGATTAGTACAACGAAACTGAGATCAGCCAATTCCAGTGATCTCACATCGCTGAAATTGACAAGTTGGACACGTGGATCACTATAATAAGATTATCAACCTTACCGATAATCTTCTTATCTCGATTTGCGCGTTGAAAGTTTCGACGTACAAATAACGAAGTACACTTTATATTAGACTAGAATTGACCCTGTTTGACCAGAGTTGACCAGTTGACCCAAAGTCAACTGTAAGTCAACACTTGACCTAGTTTGACTAGATTATTGACCGGAATTGACCTAGAGTCATTACAACTTGAACACCTTGTAATCTGTGTTGCTTTAAATAGGACTCTGTGGCTTCAGTGGGACCCCCCTATACTTATCAGCTGTTCAGGTTATCGAGGCGAGTACATTCTCTGATCATTTCATATCCTGCTTAGAATTATTTCCTGCAGTAGATTACTTTACTTGTACTGTCACGTTGGTCACACGGATTGGTATTATATGGATCCCTTCTTGAGATGTTATCCTTAGGGAGCATCGGGTACTACATGTTCTGTGTGTTTCACTTACATGGCGTATTATATGCTTCATTGGTTCTTTGATCACTTACGACATATACTCTTATGATCGTAGAGTCTTCCTAGAATCCTTATCCCATTTATGGGACTACTATGTATCACCTTCGGGGTCTATCACCTTCGGGGTCTACTACCCTTCGGGGCTGTTACATAGCATCATATAACATAACCTGGCTGGATCCTTGTGTATTGATTGGGGGTACGGAGGAGTAGAAATGGACATGTGAATAATACCCAAGTAGTATCTTATCAGAATCTCCTATGCCATTTACATGTCTATATTGTACTCTGACTCACTAGCCACATGTTAGTTCTTTATTTATAGTAGATATTTCTATTACAGCTCTCTCTCTGTTTACATACAGCATTTCTTTCAGTACCTGTATCTTACTTTACTGCATGATTATATTTTCTAACCTGCTATGAACTGTTGAGATGTAATGTGCTCGCTCCTGTCCTGACTGGACCTGTTGATAAATTTTACAGATGGCCTGGGATTGCCTGCTAGCCTAGAGGAGACACAGTAGAGGTTGTTTAGATAGTCATTTCATTTTGTCTGGAGTTGTATTTACTTTGTGGATTACTGCATTTGAGTTTTGAGATGTATTTCTGGGTTTATGTATCTTAGACACTTAGACTTCTATCTCCTGTATTTATTTTGGATTTTATGTTTTATCTATCTTAATCATGCTCTACCTTAGATGTGATTGAGACTGTATCTGCTATGTCACCCCCATTCGGGGAGTATAAACTGTTTAGTCTTATACTGTTAGATGCATTGAGACCTAGGACAGCGTTCTACCGCCGACACTGCGGCGTAGGCTGGGCGTTGTTACGTTCTCGTGCCCTAACTCTTTGGTGCGGGTCGTGACATAATACAATAATAGAATAATCACAAGAGATGGCAGAAGGCTATACCGTGTGGGTCCCGCAAGCAGTACAGGGATCAGATACGGAAACCGAGGCACGCGGACCGATACGGGCACGTAAACCGAGACATGTACGTATATCGAGACACGCACGAGAATCAAGATGACACGAATATAGAGATGGCACGAATATCGAGATGAACGGGAAATATGTGCACGTAAATCGAGACGTGTACGTAGATCAAGAAAATCATGAATATCAAGATGGCGCACGAATCATGCGACACACAAATCTAGACGTGCACGCGAATCGAGACGACACAATAACCAATGCGACACGCAAATCGGAGCGAGCATGCAAACCGAGGTGGACACAAAGGCTGGGGCACGAAAACCGAGACAACGCTCAAATCAAGATGGCACGGTGCCCGAGGCAGTGCGGGGCTCGAGGCATCCCGCTGCCCAAGGTAACACGTAGACCGAGGTACACGCAAAACGAGGCGACACGTACACCGAAGTGCACACGACCCGAAAATATGAGGAACGAGGAAGCGCACTGTCACGACCCGCACCCTAGAGTAAGGGCACGAGAAGTGGGTACGTCCAGCCTACGCCGCAGTGTCGGCGGTAGAACGCTGTCCTAGGTTAATCATCTAACAATATAAAGTACCTGTACAGTTTATACTCTCCGAGTGGAGGTGACAAACAGAAACAACTCAATCACATCTAGGTAGAGAAATGGAAGATAGATAGATAGACAGATGGTAACTCAAAGAGAACAGTACAATAGATGAAATAAACCCAAGTGTCTAGGATAACATAACATCAGAATGTCAACTCATAATACAATAAGTCTAAGAGTCTATACATAACTCAATCATCTCCAAATACAACTCAGATGTGAGACAAAATGATAATATAAAAAGACTGCCTAGACTAAACTGGTCTAGACTACTGGAACAACATCCTCAGCTGCAGGTGGATCCTGCTGAGGGTCCACAACATAAGTGTCATCTAGTCCTGCTCCATAATAGGTAGACACCAGGGCCTCCTCCTCATCCTCTGTAATATTTTCAACAGGTCCAATCAGGACGGGAACGAGCACAATACATCTCACGCAGTGCATAGTATGATAGAAGATATAAAGCATGCAATAGAGTAAAATACAGGAACTGCTGAAGGAAGATACATGTAGCAAAAGAGATAACTGTAATGAAATATCTACTGTATATAGAGAACTAGCAGTGTCTAGTGAGTCAGAGTAAAATATAGACATGTGAAATAGCATAGGAGATTCATGACTACAGCTAGGAGTGATTCATGACTACAGCTACTGGAGTAATATCCACATGACTATTTCCACTCCCCCATCCCCAATCAATACACAAGGATCCGTTCAGGTTATGTTAAGATTCATGATAAGCCCATAAATGGGAGATTCATGAGAGGCTCTGTGAATCATGAGAGTACATGAGTCACAAGCGATTCGTGAATCTATGAAAGCATAGAGATATATGATGATTCGTGAAACGCACAAACATGCTGTATCTGATGCTCCCGAGGGGGATAACATCTCATGAAAAGATCCATATAGTACCAATCCGTGATACAATCGTGTCAGCATCAAGTAAAGTAATCTAGAGCAAGAATATAAATCCTGGCAAATATGAAACGGTCAGAGAATGTACTCGCCTGATAACTGAATGTCTGAAGAAGATATACTGTCTGAGGAGAGGTGTATGGCTCCTAATCAGAGCAATACAAGTCACAATGTATCCACAATGGTAAAAATAAAGTATACAATGCACACTACATGATTCTAGGTCAATCTGGTCAAAAGTCAACTCTTGGTCAACTCTAATAGTCAAACTAGGTCACAGGAAGTATAAGTCAAATTGAGTCAAACAAGGTCAAACAAGTTTAATCTAGGTTAAAGTCAACTCCTGGTCAACATTCAAATCAACTAGTCAATTACTAGTCAACATGATAAATCTGGATCAAGTCTAGGTCAAACTTAGACCAACTAAGATATTGGTCAAACAAAGACCAGTCAGTAAGGTAATTAGGTCAGACTAGTTAAACTAGTCATTTTAGGTTAGTCCTAGTCAAATCTAGGTCAATTAGGTCAACTTTGACCTAAGGTTGACTTTGGTCAACCCTTAGTCAACAAGTTGGGTTTTGGGTCATTAGGGTTAGTTGGGTTAGCCTCTAATGCCATAGGCTAGCAACCTAGGCCATAGGCTAGATAACCTATAGGTTTCCATATAAACTATATTTATAAGGTCATATATATAGATATATATATACCTATATATAGATATACCCTTCTATCTGATACCTATATGTCAATATAGGAATACACTATATATAATACCAAAACCCCCACATATATATATAATGGTACTATATATCTAATACAAATATATATATATATCAATATATATATACCTATATATATATATAAACTCATATATATACTATATATATAGAGAGAGAGACAAAGGAAGAGAGACAAAGGGTGAGAGAAGAATTAGATAGAGAGAGAGAAATGATACTGCTGAACAGCAGGGGGGAATTCCAGGTTCCTGGAACCAAATTCCAGTCCAAAACACACACACACACACAGGAACATATATACATATATGTATATATACATCACAACTACCTATTCACTCACCCAAATACCCTCAAAATTCACCCACACTCACATATACATATATACTACATAATTATATACTAAAAACATATAAATACATGTATATATCAGATCAAAAATAAGTTTGAAATTCATTTCTGAAAACTGGAAAAAATCCTAAAACTGAAAACTGTGCACTGTTACTCGATAACTAGGTAAACCTAATTTCTCCTACAAATCGAGCTAAGACCCAAATCAAAGGGTTGGTAACTAAGCCCCTAGGTGTCCTCTAGTGTCTAGGGTCCCTGATACTGCACCACGACACGACACAACGTGTCCAAACACAAAAGAACCCAAACGGGTAAATCACAGTGTCACAGCGTCGTGCACGCGTGCACTTAGCTCTAGGACACGACACACGTGATATTGTGTCTCGTGCTCGTGTCAGTAGGTAGGGTAGGTCTAGGGGTATGTGTCAGTGTGTCTGCACGGTGTCCACGTGTCTCACAGAGTCGACACGAGACACGTATCAGTCGAGGAAACTCGACTGTTATACACTGTTTCAGACAGCGTCGTGCAGTGAGTCACGTGCCTCGTGCTCGTGTCACAGGACACGACGCACCACGTGCTCGTGTCCACGTGTATGCCACATGAAGGGCTACACGATGGTGTCATTACGAGGCACCCTAGTGTCGTATCCACGCGACACGACACGCTCGAAGTTGCCCTCGCGCGCGTGTGCACTGACAGCCCGTGTCCAGTGCGAGTGAGTTTTCTCACTCGACACGACACGAGGCGACACCAAATTTTGGAGGCATGTTCGCAGACATTGCCCCCGTGTCCGTGTCAAAAATCTCGTGTCCTAGTGCACTGTACAGTGAGTACGAGAGGTAAGGTAGCAGGGCATTAAAGTGTGCACTGTGCTGTGTCCTGGCAGTGTGTCCAAGTCGATTTTCAACACGAAAATGACACCGTGTCGTGTTAAGTCAAGTGGGGTTGTGACCTAGGTGTCTAGGGCTACCCAAAAACATATTTTGTTTCACATTTTAATAAAAACCAGTTCTTTGTGGCATTTCAACAAACATAGTTTCCTAGTCTAGGATACGTGTCCGATACGGACACCAAACCAACTCAAACCTTCACCAAATTTGTCCTACAGTACCCTAGTACCTAGATGCATGCAAATATAAAGAGAAAACACAAAATTAACATGGTTTATGGACATTTACCTATTTGGTGAAAAATCAAGAAAACACCCAAGTAGGGGGGGTGTTCTTCCACTTGGTGATGCCCAAAAGCTTCCAAATTCCTTGATAGCAGGCCCTAACTAGTACCCTCTAGTGTAAGGGAGTCCAATGCAAAAGACTAGAGTGAATTTGGTTCAAATTTGAGGAAGTTATCAAGGTTTGAAGAAATGGGATTTTTCTATGTTAAAATTCATGTAAAATGAATCATGAATGACACAATGGGTTATATAGGAAGGTGTAGGGCTAGGGGGGTAACCCTATGGCCGGCCAAGACAGGGGGGGTGTCCTTGGGCTTGCTTCATGGAGAAGGCAAGGACTTTGGTGAAAAGGTTTTGATATTTTGAGTGTTTGTAGCAAAATATCCTATAAAGTCATTCTAAGATATTTATACTACTTTAACCCTATGCAAATATCTATTCCCTTAGCATTCTAGGTTAGTGGCTAACCTATGGATTAGGGTAGACTAGGTTAGGGGCTCTCATGATACTTAACCATGATTAAACAATAATAAAAACACATAATTCCAAATAATTCTAGATAAATCCTAGAAAATTACCAAAATACCCTTTTAGGCTAAAATCACTAATTTGATATTCTAAGCCTATGGCTAAGCTCTCATGGTCATGGCAACTTCTAGGTTAGAGAAAACTAAGGTTTTACACTAAGTTATACTAACCAAAATCATAAAGTCATAAGTCATGACTTAGCATGACTTAGAAGATGGTTTATCTTAACTAAAATCACCAGAAAATCATACCATGACTAAAATACCACTAATAAATAATAAAAATAATAAATTTTCAAAAATCTCCAATTTTAGAAAACAGGGTGTTACACGCACTAATTGAGGGTGCGCTGCCCGAGGTGACACGCTGCACAAGGCAGCGCAATGCTCGAGGCAGCACGCCGCCCGAGGCGCGCCGATCGAGGGGCTCACTCTCCGAGGAGCTCATAGCCCAAGGAATGGGGAGAGAGGGTACGGAGGAGCTCGGCCATGGTCGGGTCAGACCACCGGCGGAGGGGAACGGAGGGATAGGGAGAAGGAGCTCACCAAGGGGTGCTCGGCCAGGTCGGGTCAGCCGCGTGGTGGTGAAAGGACGACGGCGGCAGCAGTTGCGCCAAGGGGCAGGGGAGATGGTGGCGCTGGCGTCGACGAAGGGGGTGGCGGAGGTGATGACAACGATAATGGTGGTGGCGCTGAAGATGGCGATGATGGTGGCAGCGGTGGTCGTGGCGGCCGGCGGAGGAGAACGGAAGAGGGAAAAAGTGGTGGCGGCGCCGGAGATGGAGACGGTGGTGGCGAGGGAGGCGACGGCGACGATGGTGATGGTCGTGAAAGTAGTGACGGTGAGGGCTGGAGATGGTGGCGATCGTGGCTCCGGGAGAGGGGCGGAGGCGATGGAAGTGGCAGGGGTCGCAGTGGAGGAGCTTCGGCTAGGTGGTGGTGGCAGGCGGTGCAGGTGGTGGTACCGGCTAAGGGGGTGGCAGTAGCGCCGGATGGAGGAGGCCTGGGAAAGGAGAGAGGGTAGAGAGTGAGGATGGAAGAGGAGTTCTCCATGGAGAGAGAGGGAGAAATCTAGAGTGAAGGGGGGGTGAGTCGGCCGGTTCTCCAGAGATGGTGAGGAGGGAGAGAGGGGAGTTAGGTAGGGGGAGGGTAAGAGTGAGGAAGAGAGAGAGAAAGAGAGAGGGGTTAGGTAGATATTTGGGAAGGGTAGATTAGGAATAAGAAATTAATAATAATAATAATGAGGATAAAATTATCTCCAAGAAAATAATAAAAATTTCAAGAATACCCCAAAAATTAAAATCCTCTAAATACAATAATACGGTCAAATACGTACTCAAAATAGGAATATTACACCTTTCCCTCTTTTCTTCTGTCCGGCGAGCCGTCGTGCTCGGGGGCAGCGCCAGCCTTGAGCGGCGGGACGCCCTTGGGCCCCGTGCTGCTCGAGCAGCGAGCCACCTCGGCATGTGTGCCCTCGTTCCTCGTATACTTCGGGGCACGTGCACCTCGGTGTACATAATCAGTTTTGATTTATGTGTACCTCGGTGTACGTGCCACTTTGACTTGGGTTGCCTTGGTATGTGTGCTGCCTTGGGGCACGAGCCTCTTGGGACACGTGCACCTCGTTATGTGTGCCCTCTTTGTTTACGTGCACCTAGAACTACGTATTGCCTTAGGCAGCGGGACGCCTCGAGCCCCGCGCTGCCTCGGGCACTGTGCCATCTTGACTTGAGCGTTGTCTCGATTTTCATGCCCCAGCCTTTGTACCCACCTCGGTTGCGTGCACACCTCGATTTGCATGCCGTATTGGAATCCGCACCGCATCGATTTTGCGTACATACCTCGATTTGTGTGCTATATCGATTTACGTAGTCCTTGGGCTCTGGGTTATCTTGATTTACATGCTTGTTTCGATTTGCGTGTCGCATGATTCGTGGACCATTCTGATATTCGTGATTTTCTTGATCTACGTACACGTCTCGATTTACATGCACGTGTTTCCCGTTCATCTCGACATTTGTGCTATCTCGGTATTCGTGCCATCCTGATTCTTGTGTGCGTCTTGATATACGTACACGTCTCAATTTACGTGTTCGTATCGATCTGCGTACCTCGGTTTCTATGCCAGATCCATGCACTGCTTGTGGGACCCACACGGTATAGCCTCCTGCCATCTCCGGTGATTTCTCCTATTATTTTATTGTTTGGTGCTAATGATTGTTTATTGTGTATTCTGAGGATCTCGATTGGCGTGCTAGCTTGGATCGCGACTGTCGAAGACTTGCTTACCTAGCCGAGCCCTCTAGGCAAGTATCCCTTGCTCATCGATGGCTCTTGCCCTCTCTCCTGGATTTTATTTCATTTAATTAATTATACTTGTAAATTTTATAACCATGATTAGTGTAGCCTAGTCGTAGAACTGCCATGATGATAACTTTGGATAGCTTGGTCCGATACCGGGGTAGACCCTATCGGGCAACTCGGATAGGTCATCCACACCTCCGAGGACACGAGCACGACTCACATGTATGGATTGTCCCTGTATGCCCCGTGTCCGACTCGCGATCGGGTAACGGCTCTGGCTAACTTTACTTGTGGCGGTGATTGTGCTTGGGTTAGGGATTTATGGGCATGTGTTGTGGTGTGCCCTGTGAGGCAGTTATTTTATTATTATGCATGTTGGCTTGGCGCCCAGTACGCATCGTAGTGCTGCTGGAGGCCGAGACATTAGTGGTCTCGGGTTCGATTGATTTCCAGTACACATCGTAGTGCTGCTGGAGGCCGAGACTTAGTGTTCTCGGCTATCGACTTATTCCCAGTACGCATCATAGTGCTGCTGGTAGCTGAGCCCTAGTATTCTCAGTCTGCAATTCTGCGGCGGGTTGTGTCGAATAGATTTTAGCCCCAACTCACTGGGAGCTCCTATCCAGAATACAGAGGAGACTCTGCCGGATTCTTCTAAAATTCTCGATCGAGAATTTGGTTCGAAGGACTGGGCAGAACCATTCCTTTGGTTTGCTGGACTGGGGTCGTGCCTGTTCACCTTGGTATAGTATACCTGATCCCATTGCTTGCTAGGTAGGCTCCAGACTAGATCAGTCGCCTAGCTCCTGATCTGTCTTATTCGTCGGATAGCGTAAGGACAGCGGTTCCACTCGGGAGATGGTCTGCAACCCTGGTCCTTGTTTGGTTTAAGGGTTGTAGATTTGCTCCAGAGCAGTCCGTGTAATCCTTGCCACTTCTGGCGATATTTATTACAGGAGTCTTGTCCCCTGACCTTTCATCCTAGGGGTTGTCCTAGTCTAGTCAGATAGAGCTGACAGTTGTCCTGTGTATTGGGAGTTGTGACTTGTGGATATGACTGAGGATTAAGTATTATGGAGAGTACGAACTCGGGATATTGACTTGGTGGATCTATATAGATTCTTGGATTTTGGTGATTTCGAATATTTCGTGGAACGAGGAGAATATCGAGGGTATTATTATATGATTTTTACTCGACTTCTCAAACGCCCAAAAAACCTGGTGCTTTTGTGTATCCCGGTAGTTGGAGAACTGGTTTGATTGCTATGTCTTGGTAGTTGAGTGGCTCGTTTTCTAGTGGCTGGTGATCATTGACTTGGAGGATTCTTGTGAGCCAGAGGGCCTAGCGTTGCTTATAGTGATTAGCTTGGTATTTGGTTATTGACCTTCCTGACATGATATTGATTTCCATCGTAGATAGGAGACTTCTGATAGTTTGATAAGGTGGATGGATCAACATGATGATTTGAGCTGTAGGTTCCCATGTGTACTTGACAGACTATTATAGTGGAGATTTTGATCTTGTACCCGACTTGTTATCCATGTCACGATTCAGGCATATGACTTCTTGTGACTGATAGGTCTGACCTTGTTCCTGGTATTACACGATGACCTGGACCTGCCTTGATTCTTGATTAGTGGCCCGTAGAGGTGCACTCCTGACTAACACTCTGGACTTGACAGTAAACCTGGCATGTATACTCTTGATTCTTGATAGTGGCCCATTGTGGCGCACTCCTGACTAGTACTCTCGACATGGCATGTTTACTCTTGATTACTGTTGTGACAGCCAGTCCTGACTTGCTCAGCATGACCCCGTCTTGATACCGTGGTTGATTTCTCTTGATTGTGCTTGTATAAGCCACCAGTCCAGTCTTGTCTTGCATCATGTCTAGGACATGGATCCCTGAGTACCACGGTCAGGGATCCATAATGAAACTAACTAGGCTAATAACTAGATTAATCATGTAGTTCATGGGGACTTCCCAGTGACCTGTTGCTTGTCTGACCCCGGCCCTATGTATCTATATATATATAGTAGGGATTTCTTGCTATCCATCGAGATGAGCACATTTTCAGCCCTCCGTCGAGTGTGGCACTTCTTTAGGGCACATGTATCTTACTACAGTGTGCCTGCTATATCTATCTATTTCTTTTGCTGGGGCCATTCGGGTAGTAGCAAGCAGGAGCTGGACTTTGAAGTCTTATTGCATATTGTTAGTAATTAGGCCTGTAATAATCCTAGTTATCTAATAATAGCAAGTCGTAGGCATTGTGTGGCCGCTTGTCCTTCTGTGTTGTTTGGCTTGTTGCATGCCAGCCAGCTGATATTGATTTCCAGCTGGCAATGCAGGTGTTAGTGGATGCTAGAGAGATTGTGATTGTATTAGCTTCACTATACTTGTGGATTGTTATCGTGCGTTGGTACCGTACGAACCCTTACCTTTATTTACTGTTTTTAGGTGTTATTCTTGTCATATTTTATCCTGCTGGTTTTCTTCGCCCGTCCTTGAGCCTTCCTTTCTGGTACTTGCTGCGGTTGGCCTGACCAATCCTGGATTGTTCCCAGATTGTCTGAGACCGACCCGGTGGATCTTCCAGACTTGACTTGGAGGGTGTACTTCAGTTCCAGACCATGCTAGGAACTGTGGGAAGGTATACTTGTCTACACTATTATCCTGTACTGTAGATTCTAGATTTTCATATGAGTATTTCCTGTTTTTCATATGATTATATCTCTTGATATTGTTTCATTATGATTTACCTGTGGATATGAGATCGGATTTAGGCCATAGATTGATTGCATACTAGGATACCCAACCAGACTGGACAGCCGTCATCACCGTATAGCGTATTTGTACCTTATACGGTGTAGCTGGCCGTGTACGTCCCCGTATTCCAGAACTGGGGCATGACATAGTTTTAGTGGTGGCCCATGCAGGTCTCGTTTTAAGATTTTGTTGGGTATCACATGATTATTGATCTCATTCCACTATCCCTTGGTACTCCCACTTGTTACACTCGTCCTTTGCTCCCTTGATCTTGTAAACTGGTCTCCATCTCTACCTGGACCTATCTTGCCTTGTCTTGTCTTATTCGTTGTTATCTACCTTTATTCCTTGTTTTGAGAGACATGGTCCTGTCGTTGGTCATGTCGATCACCTTATCGGGTAAGACGATGTCGGGTCTTATCTTTGAGTTACTAGATTACTTATCTTGGGTTCTGGATTCTCTACCGGTGTTTTGTCTTGTTTGATTTTCTGTTATCTCTTTCGTGCGTTGACTTCGTGTTGACCTAGTATCCTTATCGCCTTCTTCGAGCGTTGGCTTGATCGCTGCAGCATGAAGATTTCATCAGGACTCTGAGATTGGATATTTTAACATTTGTTGAGTATCTAGTGGATTTTCTTGTATCATTTCAGCTCCTTCGATTCTGGACAGTTCCACAATCATGATTATTTCTTTCAGATTATATTTTGATTATAGATGTATTTTCTATATATCATGTTTTGACATGGATTTTGGTTTTAATGTATTTCCTAGGAATTCATCTGGGTTATTGAATGTGTTTTTGGATGCATATTGTGATTTGATCTGTACTATGAGTTTTGATTATTTTTGTAGAACCATCATATTATATATTTTATGATATTTTATGATTTTAGTGACTTGGACATTTGAGTTGTAGATTTGATTTATTTTAGGTATTTGTCAAGAGTGACTGGATGACCCTAGTATACATTGACGGCGAGGTAACGAAGGTTGCAGCTGCTCGATTATAGTGCCCTGATGCATCTTTTGCAGCCATTCCGGATGGTGTGGCAAAGAATGACCATGGCACACATTTTTTGGATATTAGGAAACTACGGTCATCGGTTCGAGACAGATATCCTGTATTTTATGATTTTATGCGGATTTATTATTTTCTTTATGCAGTTGGGATTTTACGTTTTCTGACATTGTTTTCGACATTCTATACTTGTTCTGATTTATGGGGATAATTCGCGCATGTGAGATTTGCTTTTCGAGATTTCTTGGTATTTTGTATTTACCCTGAGAGTTGACTCGTGTAGCTAGACATTGTTTTTCTTGATGTTTTCATATTGAGATTTTGTTCATTTCTTGTTATATTACTTAATTTCTGTAAGGTGGGTAGAGTTTTCATGACATATATATATGTACTAGTTTTGAAAACCCTACTTTTATAATTTCAAAATTTCGAGGACAAAATTTTTGTAAGGTGGGTAGGATGTAATGTTCCTATTTTGAAATACGTATATGACCGTATTATTGTATTTCAAGGATTTTAAAATTTGGGTATTGTTAAAATTTTGTTTGAAATTATTGGAGGTGAATTTTATTGTATTGTTATTATTAATTTTCTTGTTCCAAATCTACCCTCCCAAAATATCTAACCTAACCCCCTCTCTTCTCACTCAAATCACCCCTCACATCACTCACCCACTCCCTCTCTCCTCCTTCACCTTTCCCTCTCTCACCTCCCTCTCTTCCGAAATCTCCCCTCTATCTCTTCCCTGGAGAACCCCCCCAAATCCCCTCTCTCTCTCTCAGCTCTCTCTCTTCCTCACTCTTCCTCCCTCTCCCCAGTCCCCTTCCCGAGCTCTCCCACTCTCCTCCCCCACTCTCTCTCTCGCTCGCTTCTTGTCTCCTCCTCCTCCCCACTCGATCTCTGACCCTCCCTCCATCTTCGGCCACCTTTTCCACCAGTACCGCCACCACTTCGACCAGCACCACCATCATCGTCGTCTCCTCCACCATCATCGTCGTCTCCGCCATCAGCCGCCACCACCACGACTTCCAGCCACCGTCGCCACCACCATCGTCTTCTTTTCCTCCTCCTCCGCCCCCTCCTCCAGGAGCCGCGTCGCCGTCGTCTCCACCCTCTCCTCCGCGGCCCCCGACCTCCCTCCGCCGCGACCACCACCACTCGTGGCCGCCACCCTCTTCCCGGCCTGCCTGGCCGGAGCTCTTCCTCCTGCTGCTGTTCTTCTCTGTCGCGGAGCTGTCCCGGCCCGACTGACCCCGGTAAGCTCCTCCGGCCTCCCCTCTCTGTCTCCTCCCCTCCGCCGGAGCCTGGCCGACCCCGACGGCTCTTTTCCTCCATAGATCTGCTTCTCCTTTCCCTCTTTCCTTCTGTTCGGCGAGCCGCCGTGCTCGGGGGCAGCGCCAGCCTCGAGCGGTGGGACGCCCTTGGGCCCCGTACTGCTCGAGCAGCGAGCCCCCTCGGCATGTGTACCCTCGTTCCCCGTGTACTTCGGGGCACGTGCGCCTCGGTGTACGTAATCAGTTTCGATTTACGTGTACCTCGGTGTACGTGCCACTTTGACTTGGATTGCCTTGGTATGTGTGCTGCCTTGGGGCACGAGCCTCTTGGGACATATACACCTCGTTATGTGTGCCCTCTTGGTTTCCGTGCACCTAGATCTACGTATTGCCTTGGGCAGCGGGATGCCTCGAGCCCCGCGCTGCCTCGGGCACCGTGCCATCTTTGATTTGAGCGTTGTCTCAGTTTTCGTGCCCCGACCTTTGTGCCCACCTCGGTTGCGTGCACACCTCGATTTGCGTCCCGTATTGGACTCCGCACCGTATCGATTTGCGTACACACCTCAATTTGTGTGCCGCATCGATTTACGTGCTCCTTGGACTCTGGGTCGTCTTGATTTAAGTGCTCGTTTTGATTTGCATGTCGCATGATTCGGGGACCATTCTGATATTCGTGATTTTCTCGATCTACGTGCACGTCTCGATTTACGTGCACGTGTTTTCCGTTCATCTCGACATTCGTGCCATCTCGGTATTCGTGTTATCTCGATTCTCGTGCGCGTCTTGATATACATACACGTCTCGATTTATGTGTCCGTATCGATCCGCGTACCTCGGTTTCCGTGCCAGATCTCTGCACTGCTTGCGGGACGCACATGGTATAGCCTCCTGCCATCCCCGGTGATTTCTCCTATTATTTTATTGTTTGGTGCTAATGATTGTTTATTATGTGTTCTGAGGATCTCGATTGGCGTGCTAGCTTGGATCGCGGCTGTCGAAGACTTGCTTACCTAGCCGAGCCCTCTAGGCAAGTATCCCTTGCTCATCGACGGCTCTTCCCCTCTCTCCTGGATTTTATTTCATTTAATTAATTGTACTTGTAAATTTTATAACCATGATTAGTGTAGCCTAGTAGTAGAACTGCCATGATGATAACTTAGGATAGCTTGGTCCGATACCGGGGTAGACCGTATCGGGCAACTCGGATGGGTTATCCACACCTCCGAGGACACGAGCACGACTCACATGTATGGATTGTCCCTGTATGCCCCGTGTCCGACTCGCGGTCGGGTAACGGCTCTGGCTAACTTTACTTGTGGCGGTAATTGTGCTTGGGTTAGGGATTTATGGGCATGTGTTGTGGTGCGCCCTGCGAGGCGGTTATTTCATTATTATGTATGTTGGCTTGGCGCCCAGTACGCATCGTAGTGCTGCTGGAGGCCGAGACATTAGTGGTCTCGGGTTCGATTGATTTCCAGTACGCATCGTAGTGCTGCTGGAGGCCGAGACTTAGTGTTCTCGGTTATCGACTTGTTTCTAGTACGCATCATAGTGCTGCTGGTAGCTGAGACCTAGTTTTCTCAGTCTGCGATTCTGCGATTCCGCGGCGGGTTGCGCCGAGTGGATTTTAGCCCCAACTCGCTGGAAGCTCCTGTCCAGAATACAGATGAGACTCTGCCAGATTCTTCCAAAATTCCCGATCGGGAATTTGGTTCGAAGGACTGGGCAGAACCATTCCTTTGGTTTGTTGGACTGGGCTTGTGCCTGTTCACCTTGGTATAGTATACCTGATCCCATTGCTTGCTAGGTAGGCTCCAGACTAGATCAGTCGCCTAGCTCCTGATCTGTCTTGTCCGTCGGATAGCGTAAGGAGAGCGGTTCCACTCGGGAGACGGTCTGCAACCCTGGTCCTTGTTTGGTTTAAGGGTTGTGGATTTGCTCCAGGGCGATTCGTGTAATCCTTGCCACTTCCGACGATATTTATTACCGGAGTCTTGTCCCAAGACCTTTCATCCTAGGGGTTGTCCTAGTCCAGTCAGATAGAGCTGACAGTTGTCCTGTTTATTGGGAGTTGTGACTTGTGGATATGACTGAGGATTGAGTATTATGGAGAGTACGATCTCGGGATATTGACTTGGTGGATCTATGTGGATTCTTGGATTTTGGTAATTTCGAATATTTCGTGGAACGAGGAGAATATCGAGGGTATTATTATATGATTTTTACTCGACTTCCTAAATACCCAAAAACCTGGTACTTTTGTGTATCCCGGTAGTTGGGGAACTGGTTTGATTGCTATGTCTTGGTTGTTGAGGGGCTCATTTTTTAGTGGCTGGTGATCATTGACTTGGAGGATTCTTGTGAGCCAGAGGGCCTAGCGTTGCTTATAGTGATTAGCTTGGTATTTGGTTATTGACCTTCCTGACATGATATTGATTTTCATCGTAGATAGGAGACTCCTGATAGTTTGATAAGATGGATGGATCGACTTGATGATTTGAGCTGTAGGTTCCCATGTGTACTTGACAGACTATTATTGTGGAGATTTTGATCTTGTACCCGACTTGTTATCCATGTCACGATTTGGGCATGTGATTTCTTGTGACTGATAGGGCTGACCTTGTTCCTGGTATTACACGATGACCTGGACCTGCCTTGATTCTTGATTAGTGGCCCGTAGAGGTGCACTCCTGACTAACACTCTGGACTTGACAGTAAACCTGGCATGTATACTCTTAATTCTTGATAGTGGCCCGTGGTGGCGCACTCCTGACTAGTACTCTCGACATGGCATGTTTACTCTTGATTGCTGTTGCGACAGCCAGTCCTGACTTGCTCAGCATGAACCCGTCTTGACACCGTGGTTGATTTTTCTTGATTGTACTTGTATAAGCCACCAGTCCAGTATTGTCTTGCATCATGTCTAGGACATGGATCCCTGAGTACCACGGTCAGGGATCCATAATGAAACTGACTAGGCTAATAACTAGATTAATCATGTAGTTCATGGGGACTTCCCAGTGACCTGTTGCTTGTTTGCCCCGGCCCTATGTATAATATATATATATATATATATATATATATATATATATATATATATATATATATATATATATATATATATATATATATACACTAGGGATTTGTTGCTATCCGTCGAGATGAGCGCATTCCCAGCCCTCCGTCGAGTGTGGCACTTCTTTAGGGCACATGTATCTTACTGCAGTGTGCCTGCTATATCTATCTTTTTCTTTTGCTGGGGCCATTCGGGTAGTAGCAAGCAGGAGCTGGACTTTGAAGTCTCATTGCATCTTATTAGTAATTAGGCTTGTGATAACCCTTGTTAGCTAATAATAGCAAGCCGTAGGCATTGTGTGGCCGCTTGTCCTTCTGTATTGTTTGGCTTGTTTCCTGCCAGCCAGCTGATATTGATTTCCAGCTGGCAATGCAGGTGTTAGTTGATGCTAGGGAGATTGTGATTGTGTTAGCTTCACTATACTTGTGGATTGTTATCGTGCGTTGGTACCGCACGATCCCTTACCTTTATTTACTGTTTTTAGGTGTTATTCTTGTCATATTTTATCCTGCTGGTTTTCTTCGCCCGTCCTTGAGCCTTCCTTTCTGGTACTTGCTGCGGTTGGCCTGACCAACCCTGGATTGTTCCCAGATTGTCTGAGACCGACCCGGTAGATCTTCCAGACTTGACTTGGAGGGTGTGCTTCAGTTCCAGACCATGCTAGGAACTGTGGGAAGGTATACTTGTCTACACTATTATCCTGTAATATAGATTCCAGATTTTCATATGAGTATTTCCTATTTTTCATATGATTATCTCTCTTGATATTGTTTCATTATGATTTACCTGTGGATATGAGATCGGATTTAGGCCATAGATTGATTGCATGCTAGGATACCCAACCAGACTGGACAGCCGTCATCACAATATAGCGTATTCGTACCTTATACGGTGTAGCTGGCCGTGTACGTCCCCGTATTTCGAAACTTGGGCGTGACAATTTCTCCCCGAATAAAGCCACTCTGCTCCTCCGAGATGATTTTTGGGAGAAGGCCTGTCATGCGAGAGGCGATGATCTTGGATATGATTTTGTTAGTAAAGGTACATAGACTGATTGGACAAAAGTCGCAGAATGTCTCTGGGTTGTCTTTCTTTGGGATGAGGATAAGGTTGGTGCTCGAGATGGCTTTGGGATATGTGGCTCCCTGGAGGAAGGCGGCGGCCGTATTGTGGATGTCAACCTTGATGATATCCCAGCAAGTACGAAAAAAACCCCCCGAAAATCCGTCTAGCCTTGGGGCACTGTGCTCGTCGAGGGCCCAGATTGCTTCTTTCACTTCTTCCTCCGAGGGGGGTTGTTCAAGCCGTAAATTTTCAGTGTCGCTAATAAGGTGGGGTACCCCGTCCAGGAAGGTATTGTCTTTGAGAACCGTCTCCTTGAAAAAAAGTTTGGGATCATACCTATCAAAACAAGGAATAAAGGTAGATAACAACGAATAAGACATGATCAAACAAGATAGATCCAGCTAGAGATATGGACAAATTCCCAAGATAAATGGAGCGAATGGCAAGTGTAACAAGTTGGAATACCAAGGAATAGTGGACTGAGATCAATAATCATGTGATACCCAACAATATCTCAAAACGAGACCTGCATGGGCTACCACTAAAACCGTGTTATGTCCCAGTACCGGAATACGGGGACGGACGTAGGCCAGCTACACCGTATAAGGTACAAAAATGTCATATGACGATTATGATTGTCAATCTTGTTGGGTATCCTAGTATGCAATTAATCTATGGCCTAAATTCGATCTCATATCCATAGGCAGTAACAATAAAATAATCAGCAAGAGAGAGAACCATATGGAAAGCAGAAAATACTCATATTATAATCATGAAGTCTACTATGTAAAATAATGTAGACAATAATACCTTCCCACACAGTTCATACATGGTCTGGAACTGAAGCACATCCTTCAAGTCAAGTCTAGAAGACCTACAGGGTCGATCACTGGCAATCTGGGAACAATTCAAGGTTGGTCAGGTTAACCGCAGCAAGTACCAGAAAGGAAGGCTCAAGGACGAACGAAGAAGACTACCAGTGTAAAATATATGACAGAAAAACATATATGAATAATAAATGAGGGTAAGAATCGCATGGTACCAACGCACGATAACAATCCACAACTAATGCAACTAAATAACCAACAATCATCACAGTCACCTTAACTTCCAGTAATACCTGTATCGCCAACTGAAACTCGTAGTCTGTCCTCAGAAAAGCAATCCATCCCTACAGCGAACAAGCACAAGGGAATGAATAACGGCCGAGACAGCATTACATAATAGCCAACTTTGTAAGTTGCAAGCCAAACAATTTAGGTGAATAAGCGGCCACTCAAATGCCTACGGCTTTCTATGTTAAGGTTGGGCTACCCCAACAATGCAATAAATATAGGAATCCTCAGATCGTGTCGATCTAGTGGGCTAGCGGGACCAAATATAACAAGATAAGCACCGACCCTCGTAAGGCCACCGTGCGAAACAAGACAAGCATATAATACATGGTACATAAAGTAGCCGGATACTGCCATCCTCTAATGCAGACGATAAAATTATCTATGGCGGCTAGCCGAAATAAGAGGCTAGTAGTGCACGACCTCGAGATTCCGTTCCCTCCCATTGCTTCTACCAGTTTAAGTTACCTAGATTATCCCTATAGTTATCTGGAATCACATGCCGTGATGTATGGGAACACTAAGTAAGAATCAACCTCGGCACCAAGAGTCCCAGTTGGTGATTCATTCTTATGTAATGCAACAAATAATCAATCAATCCTGACCACACTAAGACTACAGGCCAACTACCAGAATACCCATGCAAGTAATAAAATAATATAACTAGAATAACATGATGGCACCGCAGTGCAATATAAACAGGGAAATAGCACCGCAGTGTGCTAGTAAATAGGAAGCACCTCAGTACAATAACAAGGCCAGTACCTCAAAGGGTAAGCTGGAATCATAGCACAGATACAAGTAGTCTTGTCAGGAGCAAAGACAAATCAGAAAGTCACATGAAGTCATCTGCCTACATCGTAGCATAGGTATCAGGTCAGGTACATGGTCGGGATCTCTACTATAATAGCATCTCAAGTACACATGGGAGTCTACAGATCTAACCATTAAGTCGGTCTATCCATCGGATCAATCTATCAGTAGTCTTCCATTTATGTTGGAATAAATATCATGTGAGGAAAGTCGATCACCAGATACTAAGCTAGTCACTATAAACAATGCTAGGCCCTCTGGCTCACAAGAACCTTCTGAATCAATGATCACACGCTTATCAGCAACCAAGTCTCCCAACTACCGGGATACAACAATGGTACCTAGTTTTGGGCGCTTGGGTAGTCGGATAAAAATCATATAATGACACCCTCGATATTCTCTTCGTTCTGCGAAACACTCGCACAATCATCAAAATCTAGGAATTCATATGGTCATATCTGATCAAATTAGAGCATCATCTAAAAGGAAATGGCATCACTATCCAAGAATCTACGTGAGTCTACCAAATCAATATTTCGGGATCATACTCCCTATAATACTCAATACTCAGACATATCCAAAGGTCACAATCCTGATACATAAGACAATTGTCAGTCCTATCTGGCTAAACTAGGATAACTCCTAGAACGAATGGTCAGGGGACAAGAGTCGAATAGTTAATGCCACCAAAAAATAGCAAGAATTGCAGGAACCATTCCGGATCAGATCCACAACCTTTAAAACGAACAAGGACCAGGATTGCAGACCGTCTTCCGAGCAGAACCGTGCTCCTTACGATATCTGACGAACAAGACATGTCAAGTAGCTATACGACTAATCTAGTCATGAGTCTACCTAGCAGGTATTGGGATCAGGTATACTATACTAAAATAAATGTGCATGAGGCTGGTTCTGCAAAGCAAGGAACAATTCTGCCTTAATCTTCGAATCAAATCCCTGACAGTGAATTCTTGAAAATTTGGCAGAGTTTTCTCTGTATTTCTGAACTGGAGCTCCCTACAAATTGGGGCTATATCCACTCGGCACAGTCCGTCACAGAATCACAAACTTAGAGCACTAAGTCTCAGCCTCCAGCAGCGCTACAATGCATACTGGGAACCAAACCATAGCCGAGAATACTAAGTCTCAGCCTCTAGCAGCACTACGATGTGTGCTGGACGCCAAGCCAACACATGCTACAAGAATCCCCATGCAGGGTGCATCACAGACCCACAATCATATCCAATTCACAAGCATAATCACAGAAACAGTTAGCAAAAGCTGTTACCCGACTGTGAGTCGGACACGGGGTATATGGGGACAATCCATACTTTTAAGTCGTGCTCGTGTCCTCGGAGGTATGGATGACCCATCCGAGTTGTTCGATATGGCTTGACCCGATAACGAACTAATATATAATACAAGTCCTAATCATGGCAGTTCTACTACTGTGCTAAACTACTCACAGTTATACATTTATATTTACACAGTTATACATTTATATTTATAATTACATGATTAATTAAATGCAAGAAAATCTATCAGGAGGACAAGAGCCGTCGATGAGTAAGGAGTACTTGCCTAAAGGGCTCGGTTAGTTAAGCAAGTCTTCGGCGATCGGGATCCAAGGTAGCACGTCCATTGAGGTCCTCAGAATACACAATAAACAATCATTAGAAATAAATAATAAAATAATGACAAAAATCATAAAGGATGATATGACGCTATATTATGTGGATCCCGTAAGCAGTGTAGGGATTTGGCACAGAAATCAATGTACACAGATCGATACGGACACACAAATAAAGATGTACACAAAAATCGAGATGCGCACGAGATTCGACATAATACGAACAGAGAAACAAAAACGATCTCATAAATCGAGACGTGCACATAGGTCGAGGAATCATGAATATCAGAATGGCGTACGAATCAATACGACACACAAATCGAGGCATGTATGCGAATCGAGACGATACAAGATACAATATGACACACAAATCAATACGACACGCAAATTGGTGCGTGCATGTAAATCAATACGGCACGGGTCACGAGAGAGGCACAAGGGTTGAGATACGAAGATCGAGACAACATGCAAACCAAAATAGTACAGGGCTCAACGCGTTCTGCTGTCCAAGGCAGCACGTGGATCAAGGTGGCACAAAAAAATGAGAAGGTACACAAATCGAGGTACACGTGTCCCAAAAAGCATGGGGAACGAGGGAACACAAGAATCGAGGGTGCACTGCTCGAGGTAGCATACTGTATGAGGCAATGCACCGTTTAAGGCTGCACGTGGCTCAAGGATAGTACGAAACTTGAGGCTGCATACTGCTCGAACAGTACGGGGACCAAGGGCGTCCCACCACTCGAGGTTGGCACGGCCAGTGAGGCTTGGCGGCTCGTCGGACAAAAGAGAAGAGGGAGAGTTGGAGGAGCTGGGGTCCTTACCGGCGAAGAAAAAACTACGGCGGCGCGGCCAGGTCGCGGCGGCGCTCAGGGAAGCCGGGGGCAGAGACGACGAGGATGGTTGTGCTGATGGCGGTGGTGGAAGTGGCGCTGGTGGTAGCGGTCGCTGCTCCGGGAAGAGGAGCGGAGGCGACTGGAAGTGGTGGTGGTCGTGGAGGCCATGGAGGCAGTGGCGACGGTAATGGTGGAGGTGGTGACGGTGGTGGTAACGTCGAGGGCGGCAATGGGAGACATGGAGAGAGGAAGAGAGATCGAGCGAGAGATGGATGGAGTGACGAGAGAGGGAGCTCGGGGGGAGGGGTTTCCAGTGAGGGAAAGAGAGGATAGATGAGCGGAAGGGAGAGAGATGAGATTGGGGAAGGGGCGGCTGCTCCAGGAAGACGGAAGAGTGAGGGAAGAGAGTTAGGTTACGGTTTAGTGGGGTAGCATATGTAAAAAAATAAAATTAAATAATAGTGATGATAACAATAATGATAATAATAATAATAATAGTAGCAATAATAATATAAAAATAAACTATCAGGATTATCCTCAGCCCTTCTCCCGACGTAGAGAGGAGGTACGGTAGAAAAGTTATGGATAACATCTTCAGCACCCACTGTAACGCCCCAGTCCTAAAATACTTGGGACTAGATACGTATCATGCCAGCTGTATACATACGAGTAAATGAAAGGCTCGTATATATGCATAAGCTGTAAAATGTAGAAAGCCATGCTCAAACTAAATCTCATCCACAAATATGAAGTTTTAATGATATAATCAAACAGTCATTTGTACAAACGTTGGACGGAGACAAATCCACTACCAACAAGTTTAAATAAGCAAAAAATATACAAATAACTGATTTGGTCGACCGAAGCAAATGACGAGTCCAAGAGCAATCATCACGACGGAATAGAGCGCAAGTCATGGCCTTAGCTAGAGCACCTGCAGAAAGTCACAAAAAAATACACCTAGAGAAATCACCAGGTCCTCAGAGGGACGTAGCAAGATACAGGAAGAACATGCCATTACAACTGCAAATGTAAACACTATAAACTACGACACAACTGGGTTCCTAACCGTCTAAGTGATATGTACTTTGAGGACAACATTCTACGCAGGGGCTGTAAGGATTCACGCAAGCAATAAAGAGTGGCCGTCAAGTGGCGCTCATCCGAGTCACTATCACCCATAAACGTGTAAAAGTAAATGTAGCCCCTACGCTAGTAGCTGTCCCCTCCCCCCAATGATACTATACATGCATCGTAACCACGACACACCAACACGTGTCATTTCCACAACACGGTTTATATTCAATAACTGTCAAGTCTTCTAACATGCATCTATTGACAGTTATTCCTATACATGCATACGGGTAATCAGCCAACACGCAAGTGACCACTACATGATACTCAAAACTCACACATAACTCGTGATACAATCGTGACAAGTTTAATGAGATATACTAAGTTGACGGTAGTCCCTTAACTCTAAGTCCACACGTAAGAATAAAATTATAAACAAGAAATATAGATACAATAACTGAAATAAAATGCAACTAAATGTAAGCAGTAAATATGGCAAGGTATCTTGCTGTAGAAGCATAGAAAATATTGCTTTTAGTCCCACATCAGAAAGGAGAAGAAGAAAGGGCTCACTCCATTCTATAAATAGAGCTCCCTTGTCTCCTTTGAAAAGGGCACCAACTTCCCTTTCCTCCTTCCAACTTGGACTCTTCCTACTACGCACCTTCGGGTGCTAAGTCGAAGAAGTCTAGGGCAGTGCGGGCTCAACAAGCCCAGTCAACTGTCCCAACTACTGACCATCAGAGAATCCCGCTAACTGTTATGCGGACCTCTGATGGAAAGTTGTACAAAACCGCCCGTGTCCAGCCCCCTGCGGCAAACGGACAAGGTAGTTCTCAAAAGCCTCCCAACACTGATCGAGGGCAAGTACTTTTACTAGCCCTACATCAAGGAGAAAACATGATGCCTACGCACTCGTGTGCTCGGGATACCCGGGCCCACAAAGCGAGTGAAAAGGTTGATCTAGATGTCCTTGACTTGCGAGATGTGATCCTTCACAAGCACAAGGAAAGAAGAGGATTCTCTATGCGGCTCAAAATCAACATGAAGCTTCATGCGACTCAAAACCGAGGAAGCTTCATGCGGCTCAAAACCAAGGAGGCTTCATGCGGCTCACAAAACCCAGGAAAATTCATGCGGCTCAAAAAGACCCAGAAAGCTTCATGCGGTTCAGACAGCTTCATGCGGCCCAAAAGCAGCGGGGAGCCTTATGCGGTTTAAAAACAGCCTAAGCAATAAATGTATAAAGCAGGTCATAATTGCTCTGACATAAAAAAATGACAGCTCTGACAAAGATGACAGCTCTGGCATAAAGACGAGATGTGACATGCGCCCAAAAAGACGAGAAAATCATCATGATACCCAGCGTCGTGTACAGTTCCAAAGAAGACTCTTCATGCGGCTCGGTCAAGAGACGTCTCTCATGCGGCTCAGTCATGAAGCATACCTCATGCGGCTCGGTCATGAGACGTCTCTCATGCGGCTCGGTCATGAGATGTCTCTCATGCGGCTCGGTCATGAGACGTCTCTCATGCGGCTCGGTTATGAGACGTCTCTCTTGCGACTCGGTAATGAGACGTCTCTCATGCGGCTCAGTCATGAAACGTCTCTCATGCGGCTTGGTCATCAGACGTCTCTCATGCGGCTCGTCACAAAATAGAAGTTGAGACACGTGGCAGAAATTGACCAAGTCTTGATAGTTCAGATTTATGCAACAAATAAATCATAATCAATCTCAGCCAACCCCCAGTTGACCGAGTCTCGAGGCACAGTTACAAGAATGTGGCCTAAATTTTGCCACGTGGCTGTACATCCCACTCCTCATGAATTCTTATAAATAGCAAGGTGCTATTCCCTTACAAAACAATTAGTACCCCCTCGCATACATACAGAGAGCATTTCTTCGCCAGAGTCGAGGTTGCGTTCGATCGTCCAAGGAGTAAGGCAGAGTTGATAGCACTTTCCCGAGCCTCTACTGTCACCCCCAGAATCCAAATTAAACAATTATACTTAGATTGCTTTTTCTTAGGTTTTGTTCCTAGGCTCGCTTTGTACAAGCGAGTTTGTAATTATGAATCAAAGTTCAGTCCTCCCATAAAACTGTTCTATTCTTAGATAATCAATGGCAAACACGATGGCGACTCTGCTGTGGACTAACATTTCTACTGCTGAGAAGTTGGTGACGCAATCGAACGCAGCTAAACTCGACTCCACGCAACAGATACTGGTTGTTCGCTTCGACCAGCAAGCGTTTGAAGAGATGCTCTCCGACGGAAGCGCTAGCCCGATCCAGAAGCGAGCCGACATAAAGAAGGCCCGTAGGAAGTGGAGGCCCAAAACCGTTGCTCCTTCCCAAGCTCTGCAAGAAGTATTCTTTGTTGCCCAAGACGGCGGAGAAGACTCACATACGGCCCCACTTCAGGCCGCAGAGGACCCTGCTGTCCCAAAGTCTGGCAAAGGAAAACTACGATGCTGGACTTACATGGGCAAATGGAAACTCTATACGGTCCAAGAGGCCACATAAGGGTGCCAGCCGTATGCAGAAAACTCATGCGGCCACAAATGCCAGCCGCATGCAGAAGGCTCATGCTGCCATAACTTCCAGCCGCATACGGAAGGCTCATGCGGCCTCCAATCTCAGCCTCATGCAGACTGCTCATGCGGCCACCTATCCTAGCCGTATGCAGAATGCTTATGCGGCCGCCAAGCCCAGCCGCAGGGAGATGGCTTATGCGACATCCAATCCCAGCCGCAGACCATCCACCCTATGCGTCTCGGGTTCAGTCTTCGACCGCCTCTCATGCGGTCCTGACCTCAGAAGCTTCCATGAGGATGTGCCAGACTCTGTACGGCACAGCTTGGACTCTTCCTACTATGCACCCTCGGGTGCTAGAGCGAAAAAGTCTAGGACGGCACGGGCTCGTCGAGCTCAGTCAGCTGTGCCAACTTCTGACAATCAGGGAGTCCCGCTAACTGTTATGCGGGCCTCTGATGGAGAGTTGTACAAAACCAACCGTGTCTAGCCCCCGGCGGCCAACGGACAAAGTGGTTCTCAAGAGTCTCCCAACAATGATCAAGGACAAGTACTTTTACTAGTCCGGCATCAGGGAGCAAACATGATACCATCGCACTCGTGTGCTCGGGACTCCCGGGCCCATAAAATGAGTATAAAGGTTGCTCGAGATGCATTTGACTTGCGTGATGTGATCCTTCACAAGCGCAAGAAAAGAAAGGAAACCTTGGTGTGTAGAGAGTCCTTCCATGGACATCACTGCACTCAAGTCATTGTCAACTGCTGTTGCAACAAGACAGCAGTACAAGAGGATCGGCAGTCCATCTTCCAACGACTGCAGCAGCCAGGACCGATCCAAGAACAAAGCTCGGAAGACGAGGCACTTTCTTTTGCCTCCTTCAATTCTGCCCGAAAGGTCCCTACCGGCAAGGGAGTGAAGAAAATAAATATCTCCAGCCCAATGATCTCAACCAGCACGGCCAGGAAACTCTCATCTAAGCAGTTGAACACAACCACCACAGAAGGAGTTTATCAAGGCACCCGCTCGAAGACGAAATCTTCAACATTTGGAAATTCGTCATCTACATCCCTAGGGGTAGCCGAAGCTGGGGGTAGCACTCCCCGGAACATCCACAACAATCCGGTGTTCCAAGAAGATCAACCTGGGAAGGCAATCCCTCCAACAGATGCAGCAGATTCTGACGTCCCTTAAGACGTCCACAAGTACCAAGATGAGACAACCTCCTATACAGGGGGTGGCACTTCCTCTGAGTCCGAACCAGAGGAGAACATTCACACATACCCCGACGACTTCTCTATCCGAGGGTATGCTTCGGAGAGCACGTCTTCTACAGTCCCTTCCACTGCTCCCCATGTGAGAACAGTATTCATGACTGAGAATGACCAAGACGGTCCCAGTGATCGACAACGCCTCGATACTCTTGAGGCCATACTTCATACCTTGGTTAAGTCGGTGGATGAGATCAAGGCGGCCCTACCGGCTCTCCAAGGAAGGACACCTGGCCAAACAAGCTTGGGTCCTGCCGTCAATGTGGACTCAAACACAACCGTACCAATCCCGGGCGACAATCTACCCGAAATGTCGGCTCCTATTGCTGCAGAAGAGGCCAGGGAGGCGAGAAGAGAAGTCCAGGAGCTTCGAACAATGTTTTACGTCCGAAAAAAACTCTCAGGACCTCAAGATACGACAGCCGTATCCAGCTGCATGGAGAGATGTCCCCTTCCCCCATGATACAAACCATTCAACATCAATCCATATGACGGAAAGATATCTGCAAGCTAGTATATGACCTACTTTGAGTTCACAATAGATCATCTGCCGTATGACGACGCCATCCTTACACGATTGTTCGTCGGGGCATTGTAGGGGGTCGCATTCGATTGGTACCGCAACCTGCCAGATAATTGTATCTATTTCTTTGCCGGCTTCAAACATATGTTCCTGGAAAGGTTCTACGAAGTGGGACAAGATATGACGATGTCAAACCTTATGGACGTCGTTCAAGGAAAAAAAGAACTAACAAGGAATTACATCGAGCGGTTTCACCAAACCGCGATGAGATTGCCCTCCGGTAATTCGAACTCTTCTTTAATTGAGATTTGCCAAAAGAGGATGCTCCCTAAAATCAGTCTCGGGATGGGCAAAGATCAATTTAAAGACTGGAAGGCCTTCATCATCAGCGCCACTAACGCCGAAACAAAATTGAAGAAGGCTCACCAACTGGGCATACATATCTCGGATGGAGAGGATAAGGGCAAACGCCCTAATACCAACAAACAACAACGGCAAGTTCCTCAAGAAGTACTATGTCTAAATGACACCTTCCAACTATCTCTCGGATTGTGAGTGATATACCCGCAGGTATCGCTGAACTTACACTCCGACTTCAAATCTCCCAGATTTTGAGTTACGTACCCTCAGGTACCACTGAACTTACTCTCTGATTACTCTGAATGAATTCTCCTGGTCATATCTATGTGCCTCCTGGTCATAGCTTTTTTATCGCTAAGAATTCGCCTCAAAATCTATTGCCCGCACCACCGGTACACAGATGGGTAATAGGTCCATACAACTTATCCTAATCTATTACTCGTACTACCAGTGCACAAAAAGGGTAATAGGTCCACAAAATTCCCTAACAGGAAAAATAACCACGTCCATATTACCTCTGAGTTGTTTTCTCGTCCATCACAAATGAACCACCCAATACATAGAACTTCCATGTTGATAGCACCTCTGAGTTGTTCTGTGTATCCCTATTAGGCCTACTCCTATCACGTCCTCATTACCTCTGAGTAGGAAGGCTCTACTTTAGACCCATATTTACCACGTTCTCATTATCGCTGAATAAATATGTTGGTTTTCTCTCCACTTATTATCCGTACTCGCACCGCCAGTACACAAAAAGGATAATTGGTCCACAAATGTCCTCTATTGACCACAAATGCTGTATTAGGTCCTCTAGTATATGCACCCCTTTTTCACAATCATATGCTTCTGGAACCCAGTTGTTCCATGGCATTCATTATCCGTTACGTAGAACTTCCACGTCCATATTACCTCTGAGCTATTCTATGTATCCTCATCTGAGTCCACTCCTACCGTGTCCTCATTACCATCAACCCTATATTTACCATGTTTTCACCACCTCTGAGTAAAAATGATGGTTCCCTCTCTCAACTTATTATCCGTACCTAATACCAAGGTACGCCAAGGATGATAAGTCTACATAAAATCCCCAGCGGAAGTATCCAAATCTATCATGTCCATGCTACCTCTGATAGAATTGCCACACCCAAACAACTATACTTTTCATGCTTCTTATTCAAAGTATTCCAAATTTGCAATTTGGAAACTTTGAAGGGGGTCTTGTAGAAACAAGAAAAATATTACTTTTAGTCCCACATCGGAAAGGAGAAGAAGAAAGGGCTTACTCCATTCTATAAATAGAGCCCCCTTGCCTCCTTTGAAAAGGGCACCAACTTTCCTTCCCTCCTTCCAACTTGGACTCTTCCTACTTCGCTCCTTCGGGTGCTAAGTCGAAGAAGTCTAGGGCAGTGCGGGCTCAACAAGCCCAGTCAACTGTCCCAACTACTGACCATCAGAGAATCCCGCTAACTGTTATGCGGACCTCTGATGGAAAGTTGTACAAAATCGCCCGTGTCCAGCCTCCGGTGGCAAACGGACAAGGTGGTTCTCAAAAGCCTCCCAACACTGATCGAGGGCAAGTACTTTTACTAGTCCCGTATCAGGGAGCAAACATAATGACTACGCACTCGTGTGCTCGGGATACCCGGGCCCACAAAGCGAGTACAAAGGTTGATCGAGATGTCCTTGACTTGCAAGATGTGATCCTTCACAAGCACAAGGAAAGAAGAGGATTCTCTATGCGGCTCAAAATCAACATGATGCTTCATGCGGCTCAAAACCCAGGAAGCTTCATGCGGCTCAAAACCAAGGAGGCTTCAAATGACTCACAAAACCCAGGAAGCTTTATGCGGCTCAAAAAGACCCAGAAAGCTTCATGCGGTTCAGAAAGCTTCATATGGCCCAAAAGCAGCAAGGAGCCTTATGCGGTTTAAAAACAGCCTAAGCAATAAATGTATGAAGCAGGTCATAATTGCTCTGACACAAAAAGCGACAGCTCTGACAAAGATGACAGCTCTGACAAAAATGACAGCTCTGACATAAAAACGAGACGTGACATGCTCCTAAAAAGACGAAAAAATTAGCATGATACCCAGCACAGTGCACAGTTCCAAAAAAAGACTCTTCATGCGGCTCGGTCATGAGACGTCTCTCATGCGGCTCAGTCATAAAGCATACTTCATGCGGCTAGGTCATGATACGTCTCTCATCCGGCTCGGTCATGGGATGTCTCTCATGCGGCTCGGTCATGAGATGCTCTCATACGGCTCGGTCATGAGGCGTCTCTCATACGGCTCGGTCATGAGACGTCTCTCATACGGCTCAGTCATGAAACGTCTCTCATGCGGCTCGATCATGAGACGTCTCTTATGTGGCTCATCACAAAATAGCAGTTGAGACACGTGGCAAAAATTGACCAAGTCTTGACAGTTCAGATTTATGCAACAAACAGATCATGATCAATCTCAACCAACCCCCAGTTGACCGAGTCTCGAGGTACAGTTACAAGGATGTGGCCCAAAATTTGCCACGTGGTTGTACATCCCACTACTCATAAATTCCTATAAATAGCAAGGTACTATTCCCTTGCAAAACAACTAGCACCCCCTCGCATACATACAGAGAGCATTTCTTCGTCAGAGCCGAGGTTGTGTTCGATCGTCCATGGAGTAAGGCAGAGTTGATAGCACTTTCTCGAGCCTCTACCGTCACCCTCCAGAATCTAAATTAAATAATTGTACTTAGATTACTTTTCCTAGGTTTTGTTCCTAGGCTTTCTTTGTACAAGCGAGTTTGTAATTGTGAATCAAAGTTTAGTCCTCCCATAAAACTGTTTTGTTCTTAGATAATCAATGGCAAACACTTGCCTGGTGTGTTGCCTGATGTGGTACGATGTTTTGCCATATTCTGATTGTCCAATTGCCATGTTCGAATTATGGAGGTCTCGGTTTAAATTGGAGTTGATTGGAGCGATATGATCATGTCGACCCAGAAATAGTCACAGAAGTCAAAACTATGCGAGATGATCTCAAGTGATAGCACGGACCGTGTCATTTAGTCCAGAATATTTGAATTAGTTAGGAACGATATAGGAAAGTTTAAAATTCGCAAGGGAATAGGAATTTGACTAGCCATGGATAGGATTTGATAATCGAAGAAATTTGTATAAAATAAATAGCTATTTTAGAAAACATGTATTATATTAGAAAACATGACGATGGAATATAGTACAAGTCATGACCTTAGCTAGTGCACCTGCAGAAAATCACAAAAAAAAAACACACCTGGAGAAATCACCAGGTCATGAGAGGGACGTAGCAAGATACAGAAAGAACATGCCATTATAACTGTAAATATAAACACTATAAACTACGACACAACTGGGTTCCTAACCGTCTATGTGATATGCACTTTGAGGACAACGTTCTATGCAGGGATTGTAAGAATTCATGCAAGCAATAAAGAGTGGCCGTCAAGTAGCGCTCATCCGAGACACTATCGGCCGGGCAGCAAGTAGCGCTCATACGAGTCACTATCACCCATAATTGTGTAAAATATAAATGTAGCCCCTACGCTCGTAGCTGTCCCCTCTCTCCCAATAATACTATACATGCATCGTAACCATGATACACCACGTGTCGTTTCCATAACACGATTTATATTCAATAACTGTCAAGTCTTCTAACATGCATCTATTGACAGTTATTCCTACGTATGTGCATGGGTGATCATCCAACACGCAAGTGACCACTACATGATACTCACAACTCACACACAACTCATGATACAATTGTGACAAGTTTAATAAGATACACTAAGTTGACGGTAGTCCCTTAACTCCAAGTCCACATGTAAGAATAAAATAATAAACAAGAAATATAGATACAATAACTGAAATAAAATACAACTAAATGTAAGCAGTAAATATGACAAGTTATCTTGCCTGGTGTGTCGGCTGATGTGGTGTGATGTTTTGCCATGTTCTGATTGTCCAATTGTGGTGGTCTCGGTTTAAACTGGAGTTGATTGGAGCGATATGATCATGTCGGCACAAAAATAGTCAAAAAAGTCAAAACTATACGAGATGACCTCAAGTGATTGCACGGACCGTGTCATTTAGTCTAGAATATTTGAATTAGCTAGGAATGATATAGGGAAGTTCGAAATTCGCAAGAGAATAGGAATATGACTAGCCATGGACAAGATTTGATAATCGAAGAAATTTGTATAAAATAAATAGCTATTTTGGAAAACATGTATTATATTTGAAAACTATATCTCATAATCAAAAGAATTTCTGGATAGATAACTTAAAGATATAAAAATCATTTCTAGGTCAAACTATAATTTAGAAAATATTAATTAATAATTTCCAAAGTAAATATTATAAATAATAAAAATAAAAATAATAGCAAAACTAATAACTATATTATATATATATATATATATATATATATATATATATATATATATATATATATATTTTATAATAGCAAAACCAATAACTATATATATATATATATATATATATATATATATATATATATATATATATATTCGTTATATATATATATATATATTTTTTCTAACTATATATATTCGTTATATATATATATATATATATATATATATATATATATATATATATATATATATATATATATATATATATATATATATATATATATATATATATATATATATATATATATATATATTTTTTTTTTTTTTAAAGAAACCCCCTCCTTTTATTGAAAAGGCTCCAAAAGCCGAAGCCCAACGAGTATACAAGCCAAAATAAAAAGTATACCGCCAAAAGACAGGGGCGGGACCACTAAGTCCTATAAAACAATTAGAAGCAGGGGTGCCAGAATGAAGGGGGACAGTGCGAGCACAGGGAGCTCCTTTTGCGACATTGGCGGAAGATTTCTCGGATTAGCTGATTGGCGGTGTATTGATGGCCCTCGTATCTGGCTTTGTTGTGATTCTTCCAAATAGCCCAGGTAGCGGCCGCTGCTACGATCTGGTGGCCGTGAGACGCTGCACCCCAAAGGGTCAGAAGATCGTTAAAGCGCCCGACGCTGGCTTGATGCTGAAGTTGCGATTGAAGATTCTCTAAATTTGGCCGGGAAGGCTCCCCTCCCGGAAGATGTGGTCGATAGTCTCCGTTTGGCGGTCGATACAGCAGTCGCAGGCGGACGCCAGGCTAAATCCGATAGAGTTGAGGTTATCATCGGTAGGTAATTTATGTCTCGTGGCTCTCCACAGGAGGACGGACCATTTCATAGGGATGCAGGAATGCCAGAATCGAGCGATGAAATTGATCTGACCGTTCCTTTGGATGATGATTCTCACCGATCGCACTGAGAATGCTCCAGAAACTTCCAGTGACCATCTCAGCTTGTCCACGTCGTTCCCAATTTTAAGGCCGTGCTGACGAATGCTGTCCACCGACTCATTGCCGGACCAATCGCGAATACGGTCCCAATTCGAATCGTTATTGGAGTGATTCCACAGGTCTTTGATTCTTCTGTTGCTGGGGGTGTCGGAAATGTTAGGGATAAGGATGGCACCGATCCATCTTCCAGGAAAGGGTTAGCATCGCCATCGCCCAGCTGAAGTCTTATTGCTGGTTCTGCCAATTTGCGCCCTCATAAAATACGGCGCCAAGCCGTTGAGGATCTACTGTTAGCTCTGGCCATCGTTGGGTGGATATGTTTGAAGTATCTGGCCTTCATGAACCTGGTCCACAGATTATCGCCCGTACGTAATTTCTACCACAGCTTCATGGAGAATGCATTAATGGTGTGATTGAGTTGGGTGAATCCAAGCCCTCCGTGCTCGATCGGGGTGGCCATAGCCTCCCAGCTGGCCCAGTGATGCTTGTCTTGACCTTTGTTGTGCCCCTAGAAGAATTTACAAATGATCTGCTCGATCGTCGCGATGACCTTCATGGTCGGGGAGCAAGTTGCTAAGGTGTGGATGGGGACGGAGTTGAGCACATGTTTGATGAGGATAATTTTGCCTCCCGGAGATAGGGTGGCGTTGTGCCATCCTTCAATCTTATTCCTGATTTTGGAGATCAGGTTCTCGAAGATACTGGCGTTGGATTTCCCGTACACTAGGGGGCAGCCGAGGTAGTTGAAAGTAGGGTGGTCCACCGAGAAGGAAGTTAGGTTGGTCAATCTAGTTGCGATCTCGGTGGTGATACTGTGGTGGGCGTAAATGATGCTCTTGGATTGATTGATAATCTGCCCTGAGCATCTGGAGTACCGCTCCAGGGTGTTATGAACCACCTCCATCGATCCTACATCCCCTGATAAAAAGATGAGTAAGTCGTCTACAAAGGCTAGATGGGTGATGGTGAGGCATCCGCTGGAGGTGTGATATTGCTGAAAATTTGGAGTATTGGCCATGTTGTTGAGGTTTTTGCTCAGGGCGTCGGCCGCAATGATGAAGATCGTGGATGATAGAGGATCGCCCTGTCTGACGTCGTGGCTGGACTTGAAAAAGCTATCGGCCTGGCCATTGATGACAGTGGAAAACCAAGAGTTGCTGACTGCCCTCCAAACGATGTTGGTCTATTTTTCGGAAAATCCGAAAGCTCTGAACACCCAAATCATGAACTGCCAGTCGAGTTTGTCGTAAGCTTTTTCCATGTCAATTTTGATGGCTATGTTGCCCCCTCTAACAGGAAATTTTATACAGGTGATGAGTTCTTGGGCCAGCATGATGTTGTCCTGGATGTTCCTCCTACGAACGAACCCACTTTGCTCCTCCGAAATGATTTGGGGAGGGTGTCTGACATTCTAGTGGCGATGATCTTGGATATGATTTGTTGGTAAAGGTACACAGACTGATGGGTCTGAAATCGCGGAAGGTATTGGGATTGTCTTTTTTGGGGATGAGGATAAGGTTGGCGCTGGATATCGCTTTGGGGTAAGGAGCTCCTTCCATGAAGGCCACAGCCGCTTCGATGATATCCCGTTTGATAATCTCCCAGCAGGTGTGAAAGAAAACACCGGTGAAGCCGTCGGGACCGGGGGCGCTATGTTCGTTCAATGCCCATACCGCTTCTTTCACCTCTTGGTCGGTCAGGGGGCGTTCCAACAGGGCGTTGTCAGAATCTTTGATAATTGTGGGGATTTGTTCGAGGAATGATGTGTCTTTGTGGACCGTCTCCTTAGAGAATAATTTGGCATAGTAATCCGCGGTCGCTGCTTGGATTCCCTTGTGATCTGTTCTGATGATGCCTACCTCGTCCGCAATGTGATGAATTGCCAGTTTTTTCTTTTGCCATTGACGCAGGCGTGAAAATATTTGGAGTTTTTGTCCCCGTCGCTGTCCCATTTCGGTCTGGCTTTCTGCTTCCAAAAATCGGTCTCAACTTTGAGTCTGAATTTGAGAATGGCCTTAGTCAGATTCAGAGCCTTCCTGGCCTCCGGGGATCGGTCGGTAATAAATAAAGCTTCTGCTCGAGTGACGTCGTCTTCAGCGACCCGGATAGCTTGGAAGATGTTGCCAAAGGCCTGTTTGCTCCACTTGGAAAGGGCTTTCCTGGTGGCTTTGAGCTTGTTGCTGACCCGAGTCAGAAGATTAGGGGAATCCTGGCTGCTCCAAGCTTCTGTAACAATGCTCAGGAACTGGGGGTGGTCGGCCCAAAAGTTTAGGAATTGGAAGTTCTTTTTGGATGGTTCAGTGTTGTTTTTGATCTCCACCAGGATCTGGGCATGGTCAGATTCTGTGGAGTTGAGATGGGACAAGGTGGTGCTGGTCCTCAAGTCGTGCCATCTCGCGTTGGTGAGGGCTCTGTCCAGGCAGGAATATTGGCGGCGATCGCCGTCTTGCATATTATACCAGGTGAATTTGCTGCCTTTGAACTGGAGAGGAGTGAGATGGGCATTGAATATGAAGTCGTTGAAGTCTTGCATGGCTGACAGGGGGTGGGGCGACTGCCGATCTTTTCTTCTCTGCGGGTGATGGCATTGAAATCCCCTATACAAAGCCAAAGGGTATTGATGTTGTGGAGGTAGGTGTCGAGGAGATCGTTCCAAAAGAGTTTACGTTCTGCGATGACACAGCTGCCGTGCACCGCAGAAAGGATGACCCGCTCCGAGAGGGTGGGGTGAGTGACCCAGCAAGAGAGGGCCTGTTGGGAGTCCTGGATGGTGTCAATATTAACCTCCTTCGAGGCAAGGATCCAAATGTCATGCCTTCCGACGATAGCCGTGGGAAGGCCCAGGGACATCTGGATAGATTTGAGTCTCTTGGCAGGGATTTTGGGTTCGATGATGATGAAGATGTCAATCTTGTGAATTTTCCGAAGACTGGAAATTCTCCTTATTGTTGGTTTGTTAGCCAGGCCTCTAACATTCCAAGAAAGGATGTTAAGCATTTGTGGTATTTGGGGGGGGGGTTGTTGTTCCGCCTTGCGCCGGATCTGGTTAGGATGGTGATGGATTTGTCGTTGCCTGATTTTCTCCGATGGGGTTATGACGCCTCTGCTTTTGATGCTGCGGGGGACTTGAGGTTGAGTTGCTCGCTCAAACCGGATGAGGAGTTTATCAGATCTCCTGCTGAATCCACAGCGGGGTCCTCGGGAGGAATTGTCAGGGAGTCGATCGCGCTCTCTGATAACACTTGCTGGAGGGGGAATCCAGCGGCTATGACTTGCATTCCTCTCCGCACTTGGTCGGGACCAAGGATTGAAAGTGCTTCTTCCACTGGGTTCGCTCTGTGGGATTGATCAACCGCCATGTTAGGTGGGAGGCCTGTGAGTCTGCCACCTGGCCAGCGGAGGGGTACGATTGGACGTCGCTACCTGGATCGGTAGCTTTCTTCTTGAGCGAGGACTTGGGAGATTGGGGGGTGATAGCTTGGAAGGGCTAGTGCCTGCTGGAGGACTACTCGGATCCAGTTCCTCCGAGTCGAGAATAGCGAATGGATTAGAGGTTTCTATTTGTTGGGGAATAAAGGTATGAGTCTCTGCACGGTGGTGCGCTGGGGGCTAGCTCGCCGGGGCTGGACTCGAATCGGATGTGGGAGTTCGGAAGGGGAGAATGGGGACAAGGGGGCCCTTCCTGCTGGGGATCTTTGTCTTTCAATGGAAGACTTCTTTTTGAGCTCCGGGTGGAGGCGGTGGCAGTACTTCGGTAGGTGGCCTCTTAAATGGCAGTGGTTGCAGAACATATATGGTTGTCGTAGAGGATTTGTTGTGGGTGTGGTTGCCTAGCTCAATGGTTATGAAATTGGGTGGTTCTGATGAGAGGTCGAGTTCGACACAAATTTTGGCGTAATGGGCTTTGAGAGGTTGCTGGTCTCCGGCGCCGTAGCCACGTACGTCCCGAATGAGTTGGCAATGCGTCTAAGCGCAGCTGGACAAAGCAATGAGAGGCAGGTTAGGGAGGGTGACCCATGCGGCAACTGTGGCTGAGTCTTCTTTGGTGTTGAACCCTGGTGACCACTTGATTATCTTCATCTGGTGAGAATCAATCCTGCAAGTGCCCTTGGACCACACTGTCTTGTGATCGTTGTCCGATGATAGGTGAAGGAGTATGTCTGGGGGAGGGGAGCCACTCGATAGTCAGACGATAGCTTCCATTTCGCGATCGCTTCCTGAACTCTGGCTAGTTTGGGACATCCAGGAGAATTTCAGCACAAAAGTGTGAGGAAACGCCTCTGACAGCGACGTCAACTCCTTGACGGAAAAGGGGATGACTGGGGAGGATGATTCTTGAGGATATTCGATCTCCGGCAGAGGGATCAGTAAGGATGGAGCCCTTCGAGGGATTAAGATCTGGGCACAGAATGGCTGCATAGGACGGCGGAGCCAGTCCGGGGGTGGAAGTACCCTGGGGAGGGGCGGGATTGCGACGAATCAATCTGGGGATGAGGAGAGGATTGGGAGGGTCGGAACGGGCATGCCTGAGGGGGCTTTGAAGGAGGCGGCATCGATGGAAGATCCGACGTTGAGAAGGGCGGAGGGGTGCTGCGGTGGGCTTGACGCCGGGGGAGAACTCCCTACCGCCGCTACGGCGGAGGAAGCGGGGAGCCGGCAGGAGTCAGGACCTTAGGACCACCTGCGCTGGGCAGGGACACAAGGGAGAAGGGAAGGAACCTCCGGGATAGACGACAGGGGTGGAGCAGGGGGCAGAAGCGCTGGGGGTACAACGGGAATGAAGGGGGATCGGCGGAGCAATAAGGGGGAGCTACCGAGAGGCGGAGAGGAAGGTGGCGGTAGGGGAGAAGGGGGACGACGGCGGGAGATGGGGGGAAAGGGAGGGGAGGGGTCACGGAGAGAAGGGAGAAGCCTCCTGTGGAGAGAGCTGAAGAGGGGGAAAGGTCCCACCAACGGTGGACGGCACACTAGGAGAGGAGAATGCTCCGCCAGTCACCAGCGCAGGCGACGACTACATGAGGGAGAGACCCGACGCTCCCTCCTCCAAGCTGCGCCACAAGGGTGGCTGCAATAGGTCGAGTCCCCACTAAGCTGCCAGGAGGGATAGGGCCTGCTGGCGAAAATCGAGAACTGGATTGCACAGGAAGAGGTGGGCCCTCAGGATTGCTAGCGCAATCAGTCCCCACTGGACCGAGTAGAGGGGGTAGTGGGACCCCCAAAGAGCACGGGACTCAAAGGGAAGTGGCGGGTCCCTATGGAGTAATGGAGGGCGCATGGCCGTGCTGTGCTAATGGCGCATGGAGGGGCCCGCCAGTGAGCGCAGGAGATAAATTGCGTGAGCTATTGCACGCGAAGTCCATGCCTCGAGGACAGGACCTCTGGCGCTGAGCCCAACGGAGCTGCCGAAGGGATTCCCGAGGCTATTCCAGCTGGCTGGATCCAAACCACCGAAACAGCTGTGCCATTTGAAATTTGAAACTGGGGGTGAAGGACAGCGACTGCGACTGCCTCGGAGACCCGCTGAGAAGTGCCCGTCCCAAGAGAGACCAGGCTGAAGGCCAGCGGAGGACGCACGAGAGGGAGAACGGTGCCGCTGGCCAGCACGCAGGTAGGGGAGGCGGCGATCACCGGAGTGCCGGCCGGAGGAGCGGGGGACCAAGAGAACCGGAAGCAGGAGAGGGCTGGGACGAGGTGGTGGGGAGAGAAAAGGAGAGACTCGGCGCACCCGACTAAAGCAAGACAGTCGGCCGGCCAAGGGGTGGGGCGGAGCCATCTGCCGGCAGCAGAGACGGCCGGAGCGGGACAGGGGGCCCTAGGGGGTCCCCAGACGGGAGCAACCGCAGGGAAAGAAACTGAACGGCATGGGGATTTTATTATATATTATATATATATATATATATATATATATATATATATATATATATATTATATATATATCTGTGTGTGTGTGTGTTGCGTGTGTGTGTGGTGTGTGGTGAGGATAGAGATATCAGATGTCTATATGTTAGGCAATATATGTATGTGTATTTGTTTAGGTTGAGAGCCTACAGGGATACCCTATATGTGAGGCTATGGGAATATAGTTATACTACTGTAGGAGAGTATATATATAGGTATGATATGTATAAGTTATAAGGGGATATATATATATTTATATATATATATAGTATTATATATATATATCTATATATATATATATATATATATTTACCTCAACTAATACCTAACCTTCTTAACTCACTATCTCAGGAAACCTTACATGTATATATATATATATATATATAGATATATATATTATATATATAATCTATATATAATTTATAATCTATATATCTATATATTGAGTTAGAAGGTTAGGTATTAGTTGAGGTATATATATAATATATATATATATATATAATATATATATATATATTATATATATATGTGTGTGCGTGAGATGCATGTAAGGTTTCCTGAGATAGTTGAGTTAAGAAGGTTAGGTATTAGTTAAGGTTATATATATATATAAGATTATATATATATATATATATATATACTAAATTAGATCTATATATCTATATATATATTTTTACCCTATATGTGAGGCTATGGGAATATAGTTATACTACTGTAGGAGAGTATATATATAGGTATGATATGTATAAGTTATAAGGGGATATATATATATATATATTATATATATTATATATATATATTATATATAATATTATATC